>CALYCR020001438.1:0-26112 GCA_944470395.2 Schistosoma turkestanicum
ATGAATGAATGCAAGTAAGGTATAGTTTGTTAGTAGGGTCGGTGGATTGTGGCTTGTGGGATTAACCGTCACGGTTTTACTCTTGTGATTTGTTGCATGGTAAGAACCGTCGACCAAGAATCGAAGTTTTCTTTGGCAGCCCCGTACACGGGGCTAATATCAATTCAACAGAACAGTGAGTGTGTGCTGGTGGTGGTCGGATGTGTTGTTGGGTGCTTGACTCCTGGCCACAAACATCGACCGACCTACTAATTACATACAACTCACACGCACACAAAATCCAATCTTATTCATCCTCAATAACCAGCTAAATCAAACACTCATTCGCACCAACAATCCTCGTACGACACTCTCAGTCATCAACATACCCCCCACCACACACACACATACACCATCAAATGGATAATCTTCCTAACTGAGTTCAGCCAGCTAGCCAGCATTTAGACCACAGAAATCATTGTGTACACATGCAAACTGCTTCACCCTGTCACTCGCATACACGTTCAATGTGCTCCGTGTCCACCGACCGTTCTACATGTGATCGGTCGTAGTGTTCCGTGCATTGAACATCGTGATCGTCTGTTCTCTCGCACGCTACTCAATGTACTGCTTGATCATCGAGTTGTAATGGCTTTGTCAGGTGTTGCTGACCGAATTGAAGTGTTTGTTTTCACTCAGGGATTAGTGAGTGCAAAGAGACCTGTCACCAGCCAGTATCTGATTTCTGTTCATTATCCAATCGGTCAATGTGTCATGCATCATTGTGACAGATGTGTACATTAATGATTCTGTGTCGGTCACTGTCAGTGTCTGCCTTTATCCGCTGGCATGTGTTCGTTTCATTCATCTTGTATGACCGAGTATTAATCAGTTTCGAGTGGATCGATTCACACGAAGCTGATTTGTCTCAAGTTTTCCGATGCAATTATGCAGTATTGATTTCGGTGGGATCTGTGCAATCCTGTACAGGCGGCATATTTTGAACGTGACTGTTGATTGATGTATTGTGATGCTTGTGTTGTTGGTGTACTGTGCAATTTGTGTATGTTTGATTGAGTGTGTTTAAGGATGAGCTTTGAGAGAATGAAGCTAGTTGACACTGGTCGTCTACTGATAAATTGAGTTTGTGAGTAGTATGTGTAGTGTGCTGGTTATCGTTGAGATTGGTATGGTTTTTGCTGTATGGTGGCTTAAGATTGGTTATGTGAGCGTTTTTTTAGGTAGAGCAGTGTTGTATGTAGTGTTTGGTGGTGATTGATGTTGTGTTCAATGTTGTCGAGTGGTTGTTGTGTTGACAGCGATGTTTAATTTGCAAATGAATGAATGCAAGTAAGGTATAGTTTGTTAGTAGGGTCGGTGGATTGTGGCTTGTGGGATTAACCGTCACGGTTTTACTCTTGTGATTTGTTGCATGGTAAGAACCGTCGACCAAGAATCGAAGTTTTCTTTGGCAGCCCCGTACACGGGGCTAATATCAATTCAACAGAACAGTGAGTGTGTGCTGGTGGTGGTCGGATGTGTTGTTGGGTGCTTGACTCCTGGCCACAAACATCGACCGACCTACTAATTACATACAACTCACACGCACACAAAATCCAATCTTATTCATCCTCAATAACCAGCTAAATCAAACACTCATTCGCACCAACAATCCTCGTACGACACTCTCAGTCATCAACATACCCCCCACCACACACACACATACACCATCAAATGGATAATCTTCCTAACTGAGTTCAGCCAGCTAGCCAGCATTTAGACCACAGAAATCATTGTGTACACATGCAAACTGCTTCACCCTGTCACTCGCATACACGTTCAATGTGCTCCGTGTCCACCGACCGTTCTACATGTGATCGGTCGTAGTGTTCCGTGCATTGAACATCATGATCGTCTGTTCTCTCGCACGCTACTCAATGTACTGCTTGATCATCGAGTTGTAATGGCTTTGTCAGGTGTTGCTGACCGAATTGAAGTGTTTGTTTTCACTCAGGGATTAGTGAGTGCAAAGAGACCTGTCACCAGCCAGTATCTGATTTCTGTTCATTATCCAATCGGTCAATGTGTCATGCATCATTGTGACAGATGTGTACATTAATGATTCTGTGTCGGTCACTGTCAGTGTCTGCCTTTATCCGCTGGCATGTGTTCGTTTCATTCATCTTGTATGACCGAGTATTAATCAGTTTCGAGTGGATCGATTCACACGAAGCTGATTTGTCTCAAGTTTTCCGATGCAATTATGCAGTATTGATTTCGGTGGGATCTGTGCAATCCTGTACAGGCGGCATATTTTGAACGTGACTGTTGATTGATGTATTGTGATGCTTGTGTTGTTGGTGTACTGTGCAATTTGTGTATGTTTGATTGAGTGTGTTTAAGGATGAGCTTTGAGAGAATGAAGCTAGTTGACACTGGTCGTCTACTGATAAATTGAGTTTGTGAGTAGTATGTGTAGTGTGCTGGTTATCGTTGAGATTGGTATGGTTTTTGCTGTATGGTGGCTTAAGATTGGTTATGTGAGCGTTTTTTTAGGTAGAAGCAGTGTTGTATGTAGTGTTTGGTGGTGATTGATGTTGTGTTCAATGTTGTCGAGTGGTTGTTGTGTTGACAGCGATGTTTAATTTGCAAATGAATGAATGCAAGTAAGGTATAGTTTGTTAGTAGGGTCGGTGGATTGTGGCTTGTGGGATTAACCGTCACGGTTTTACTCTTGTGATTTGTTGCATGGTAAGAACCGTCGACCAAGAATCGAAGTTTTCTTTGGCAGCCCCGTACACGGGGCTAATATCAATTCAACAGAACAGTGAGTGTGTGCTGGTGGTGGTCGGATGTGTTGTTGGGTGCTTGACTCCTGGCCACAAACATCGACCGACCTACTAATTACATACAACTCACACGCACACAAAATCCAATCTTATTCATCCTCAATAACCAGCTAAATCAAACACTCATTCGCACCAACAATCCTCGTACGACACTCTCAGTCATCAACATACCCCCCACCACACACACACATACACCATCAAATGGATAATCTTCCTAACTGAGTTCAGCCAGCTAGCCAGCATTTAGACCACAGAAATCATTGTGTACACATGCAAACTGCTTCACCCTGTCACTCGCATACACGTTCAATGTGCTCCGTGTCCACCGACCGTTCTACATGTGATCGGTCGTAGTGTTCCGTGCATTGAACATCGTGATCGTCTGTTCTCTCGCACGCTACTCAATGTACTGCTTGATCATCGAGTTGTAATGGCTTTGTCAGGTGTTGCTGACCGAATTGAAGTGTTTGTTTTCACTCAGGGATTAGTGAGTGCAAAGAGACCTGTCACCAGCCAGTATCTGATTTCTGTTCATTATCCAATCGGTCAATGTGTCATGCATCATTGTGACAGATGTGTACATTAATGATTCTGTGTCGGTCACTGTCAGTGTCTGCCTTTATCCGCTGGCATGTGTTCGTTTCATTCATCTTGTATGACCGAGTATTAATCAGTTTCGAGTGGATCGATTCACACGAAGCTGATTTGTCTCAAGTTTTCCGATGCAATTATGCAGTATTGATTTCGGTGGGATCTGTGCAATCCTGTACAGGCGGCATATTTTGAACGTGACTGTTGATTGATGTATTGTGATGCTTGTGTTGTTGGTGTACTGTGCAATTTGTGTATGTTTGATTGAGTGTGTTTAAGGATGAGCTTTGAGAGAATGAAGCTAGTTGACACTGGTCGTCTACTGATAAACTGGGTTTGTGAGTAGTATGTGTAGTGTGCTGGTTATCGTTAAGATTGGTATGGTTTTTGCTGTATGGTGGCTTAAGATTGGTTATGTGAGCGTTTTTTTAGGTAGAACAGTGTTGTATGTAGTGTTTGGTGGTGATTGATGTTGTGTTCAATGTTGTCGAGTGGTTGTTGTGTTGACAGCGATGTTTAATTTGCAAATGAATGAATGCAAGTAAGGTATAGTTTGTTAGTAGGGTCGGTGGATTGTGGCTTGTGGGATTAACCGTCACGGTTTTACTCTTGTGATTTGTTGCATGGTAAGAACCGTCGACCAAGAATCGAAGTTTTCTTTGGCAGCCCCGTACACGGGGCTAATATCAATTCAACAGAACAGTGAGTGTGTGCTGGTGGTGGTCGGATGTGTTGTTGGGTGCTTGACTCCTGGCCACAAACATCGACCGACCTACTAATTACATACAACTCACACGCACACAAAATCCAATCTTATTCATCCTCAATAACCAGCTAAATCAAACACTCATTCGCACCAACAATCCTCGTACGACACTCTCAGTCATCAACATACCCCCCACCACACACACACATACACCATCAAATGGATAATCTTCCTAACTGAGTTCAGCCAGCTAGCCAGCATTTAGACCACAGAAATCATTGTGTACACATGCAAACTGCTTCACCCTGTCACTCGCATACACGTTCAATGTGCTCCGTGTCCACCGACCGTTCTACATGTGATCGGTCGTAGTGTTCCGTGCATTGAACATCATGATCGTCTGTTCTCTCGCACACTACTCAATGTACTGCTTGATCATCGAGTTGTAATGGCTTTGTCAGGTGTTTCTGACCGAATTGCCTCTCTTTATTCGATTGATCGTAGTCAAAAACCTCGGTGTTAGTTCTCTGATTCGCGCTACTTATAAGTAATATATGACGCGACTAAAAACCTTATGTCTGGCAACAGAAGATGGGCGAAGATCAAGGAAAGAAGAGCGGGAATTCAATGGGATTTGTATGAAACGCATGAGCAAGGGTGATATGTCAGACAAAGGATTGATGTTGTTTGTAACAGGAACAGTCCATTTCGATATGATGGATTGATTTTTTGCAAATTAACGATTTACGATATGGTTTTTCTATTTTACCAATTAACTCTGTAATTTTGAGATAAATACAATTCGGTTGCCCTCACCTGTGCTCTCCTTCAGTACACTACTACAAAGCAATGTTTAACAATTTGTTACACAATATCACATTGAAGAGTTCAGATATGCTTTGTAAATAATCCAAAGCAATGTATCTGTAATCACATAGCATCATATTAGATCAATAGTAACTTCTCCGACATGAAAATTTACATGGCGAAAATAGCAACAATCAACAAATTCTGATCTGGTGGTGTGAACTGTTGAAAATTCTCGAAAATGAAACCAAACAACTGTCCTGTACAACTTGGTTAGTAATATTTTTCTTCCACTGGTGTTAGTTTGAAAAGTTTGAAAAATTTTCTACTGTTGTCTAATGCCGCTCGCTGCCTTCTCCGTCTGTTTTGTTTTCGCTACTCACTAATGTTCGCGACCATTGTATAGGCTTCTTATCAGCCTGCCCCTAAGCTGACTCCTCTTCTCATCGTACTCAGAGCCAGAGTGGGAGTAGGCTGGAAGAAAGGTAGGGGCGGCCAAACCAAAACATGGCACAAATCCATGAAATCACTGACAAGTGGACTGAGTCATCTTGGTTGGTAGATGTAAGCTACCTTGGTTGAGCTCCACGAGACGAAAGCCACCAATGGTTAGAGACCTTGAACGACGTGGTTCAAAATCGTTTACACTAGCACAGATGCATCCACTCTTTTTGTATTCTCTCAAATTCTAATCTTCTGAATTCTTCATCGCTTTTCTTTTTCTCTTCTCAAAACTATTTCACTGAATTATACTTTTTGAATAATATCTTCAAATCCTAATCTTCTGCATCACCGCTAATACTTCTACTGTAGTGAACGAGAACACAGGTGAGGGCAACCGAATTGCATTTGACGGAAATTACAGAGTTACTCAGTAAAATAGGAAAACCATATCGTAAATCGTTAATTTGCAAAATATCAGTTCATCATATCGAACTGGACTGTTCCTGTTGCTAAACATCAATCGATTGTCTGACATTTCACTATTCATGCATTTCATACAAATTCCATTGTGTTCCCGCTCTTCCTTTCTTGATCTTCCCCCATCTTCTGCTGCCACACATTACGTTGACACTCACGTCATATACTATACTATATCTACCACTATGGGATTTAAACTGATAAGTTGCATCTCTGTGTGCTAATGCGCTATGACAACTGATGAACTGATGGTTATGTACATACGTACAAAGTTCTACATTGTGTAAATGACTGACTGACTAACTTAACTGACTTTAACTGATTTGGTGTTAGTCTGCTACTTACTACATATTGTCATTCAAAAATAAAATCATATTGAAATTTTGAAAATTATGTAAATGATTTATTGATATAAATATTGATTGAAAGAAAGAGATCAACATGTAGCAGCTTAGAAATGAAATAAAAATCAATAACTTTTCAAGAAAAAAAACAATTCAACATATACATATTGGTCATCGCTCATCACTCATCGTAATTCACCACTTATTGAAGAATGTTGTTTGGCAAATTCTTCAGGTATTATTATTGAATCTGTGAGTTTCGGTTTCGAATCAAGCGTGAGTTGATTATTTCTAGAACATTCTAGGAATTTTGGAAATTAAAAAAAAATAAAAACAGAGAACTTATTTTGTGCGGAAC
Organism: Schistosoma turkestanicum; assembly: GCA_944470395.2. Taxonomy (NCBI): domain Eukaryota; kingdom Metazoa; phylum Platyhelminthes; class Trematoda; order Strigeidida; family Schistosomatidae; genus Schistosoma; species Schistosoma turkestanicum. The sequence continues at coordinate 6,556 of CALYCR020001438.1, forward strand.
TAGTGTGTTTTCTAGTTGGCTAAAAATTAACAGAGAATAAATACCGCAGTCCAAGTTAGAGGTAGAACAAATTATCGTATACTTTCTAATTTTTGAAGAGTATTGAATTATTGAAAAATTCATTTTTAAAAGCATTTTTGTTTAGAAGTTAACTTTGATGTTTATGAAAAAGTCAGTCAGTCAGATTAGTGATTTTACTAGGATCCTGTATGCGCGTTTCCGAGACACAGCATACATCGATGGCACGAGATTCTAAAGTCCTAGCTAATGAGCCCTGTTGCCCTATTTGACACAATGTACGTACATTAAAAGCTCTAACATGTAGTCTAGAACGAGGTTCCAAGAGACCAGGAATGACATTTCATGAACTCGCATCGTTTGCATTAGCGGTGCAGTCAGATAAGGGAATGTGAGTAGATTTAGTTGTGGAGAGAAGAGAGGTACTAGGGGGTGTAGGAAGGATTTGATTTCGATCAATTTGGTCTCGTGTTGGCTGTTACAGGTATGAGGGCGGTTGTCACTTTCAGGCTGCCCACACAGTGGAAGGTTGTTTCTTGAGGGACCTGAAAAGGAAGATAGATTAGTGTTGGTCTTAGAGACCCGATAGCGTGACCGCAGAGCCAAAAGGATAACTGCTTGAGGCCGGTCGCGCACAATAACAAATGTTTCCTTTACACCGAATTGCGCGTTCTCTTCATAGAAGCTTTCCACTACAAGTGAAAACAATGTGTACGTGGATTTGGATTCTGGCAAAGTATGTTTAGAGAAATTGTCGGGGACGTTAGACCCCCAGAACTCGTTTGATAAATGCCTTAATTTTGAATTTAATGTTTTCGAGCATGGGCCGATCAGTTGATCTTGAGATCACATTTCTCATCATCTTGGTTGTGATTGGTTACTGTGTTATTTTAGTGCGCTATTTTTGTGACTGTTCCAAAGACGTTTCTATGATGTATAAATAAACGCGATTTGTGTGTGCTTGCTGGGTGTTTGTAGAATATACTTCCTACACTATATCAAGACTTTTCGTTAGTCAACGGATCACGCTAGCCTACCGGGACGCTGGTTCATAATCTCGTTCTCGTTTATCGACTAAGGTGAACCCGTAACAGTTTCAAGCATACTTATTGACGAGCATAACAGAAATACATAACAAAATTTGAACAGTGAGTGTATTTTAAAATTTCAATCTTTTCAACTTAGCCACGGTTTTTACTGATCATTACTTATCAATGTGAATTAGTGTGAAACAATGAAGTACAGAGTAGTCAGTTTAAAATATCCTATTCAATATCCTAAGAGAATTATTGGTCGATTCCTATTGGTCAATTTCAACTAGTCAACTTTATGGTCGTCGTCCTAGATATCAATGTCACCTGCTCCAATGTTGCTTCTTATTGGTTGACCTGACTATCAATGTCACTTCAAATGTTGCTTAATATTGATCGTCTTAACTGTCAATGTCACAGAATTCGATGCTGTTTCCTATTCAACCTAAATGTATAAATACGCATTATCTGTAACGTTTTATGACCAGGACCAGGACCCGGTCCCGGTCCCGGATCCATAATCTGGGACCCTGATTCTTTTCTGGATTCGGACCTCGTACTTTCTGGATGCTTGTAGAATACAGGTTCTACTTCATATAAATTCTTATTTTAACTAAATATGGGGGTTGGGATAATCTGATTTGAGTAGTATGTCGTGTCACCGGATCCTCGATCCTCGCTCTCGTTTTTCCGACTAGATAAACTCGTAATAGTTCAAGTATATCAAGTTGACGTGTTTACGTGCAGGCGTAACAACGTTTAACAATCGAGAAATTACATATCATCAAGTGTGCATATCCCAATGCATCATAGTTAAATGTAAGCCAAATGTAGTTTTATTTCACTTACTTGATAATTCAACATTAAAACACTTGTGTTGATTCCAATTTTCTAAAAATTGTCTATTTGATTCAGATATTGCTTTACCATCTAATACTTCTATATTTTAAGAAAAATAAAAACGAACAAAGCAAATGTAACTTGATCGTCGAATTAAGTTTTATTTTAACTAACAGATAGATTATGAACTTAGTTAGCGGCTTCAAAACTAATCATTAAAAATTGTAGGACACATAGAGATTTGGCTTATGTATATATGTAACCACAATTAATAATTTCCCCAGTTGATTATGATTATTAATAAGTATTGATTAATTTTGTTGAAGCTAGGACAAGAGTGAAGACAAATGATCCAGTGACACAATAGGCTACTCTAATCCGAGCATCCTAAAGCCCCTACACTAACGGTATCAAAAAGTTTTGATAATAGCGTAGATAGTGTATGCTACAAGCATTCAGAAAATATGAGGTTTTGTACAAAAGAAGAATAGGAACATTAAAACTTTACAGACAATTCATATTTATACAATTGGGTCGATAGTGAATATTAACCAATAGGAAAGAACATTTGAAAGTATGTCAACTTGCAAGTTTAGGATGACCTTAAATATTGACCAATAGAATTAGACTTACGAAATAATTTCTTAAGAATATTTGTTGAATATCCTAACAAAAATAAATAGAAATTTAGTTCCCAATTAGTTAAGTGAGCGGCGATACTGATTTCGCATAGAGCCCTGTTTAGGAACCATTTCCGGCTCCAAAGCTCCGGGATAAAGGGGAGAGGGTTCAGGGTAGGATTATCAACTTCCCCTAGTAAAAACAAACTTCATTACAACTAAATAACTAACCAGTGTCTTTATCTGGATTAGTTATGACAAATCATTTTGAAAGCTTTGAAAGATTTTTCGAAAACCTCAAGACCGTTGCCTTGTTTGATAATCAATGGACGCAGAATATCTGAACAATGTATGGAAGACCTAAAGGGTTATTTAGATAGCTGTAGAAATAAAGATATGAAATCTAACCTTGCATGGAATAAGTGAAATCCACTGAACACAAGCTGAGAAAGAAAGATTTAATTGTCTCCTAGTCATTAAGAATAATATGCTCGCATACATTTTAGAGAGTAGAACTAGTGCTCTGCAAAGAAACCCACAACAATAGGATAAACCAAGCATCCATAAAGACGAAAAAAGAGGGAAAGTTACAATCATTGTCATTTACTGCTGTTCACCCGCTACTGATAGCAATGAAGGTGATAGAGACCAGTTTTTCAAGGAGCTGTAGTTCATCCAAGAGGAAAATCTAAGAAAACACCTGAGCATATTGATAGGGCAATTGAACAGCAACGTCAAAATAAAAAAACCAAAGACACGAACGTATTTTGAGGCGATATACAGACTGGGAGTAGGTATTTGAAAAAGTGAGTGAAACACTTTAAAATGACTTTGAACAGACCAGAGTCAATGAAAACCATTAAGACGAAATCACATTACTATCAGTACTAAATGAGGTTTTTGACAACGTTACTGAAAAGATTATCACAGACTCATAGAGAACTCCCACAAGGGACTGAATTTTACAAAGTCCTGCATCCAGAACATCCCACAGACTCTTTCTAAGTAAGAAATGAGATGAAACAAGGCTGTCTAGTCTAAACCATTTCACTTATTGCTAGTTATTTACTGTGAAGATATTCATAGCTGAAGGAAAGCACAGAATACAACGAATACCTTGGGTTCAGATAGATTACTTAGACTTTGAAGATGAATAGGTTTTTCTACAGCATACGTAACAACAAATGCACGCAAAGGCAACCACCAGTTTACTAAAAGCTTTATTATACATAGGCCTGAACTCACAAAGTATGATAAAATTAGCCTCAACCATGTCAGAGTTGATGGCAAAGCTCTAGAAGAGGTGGAAACCTTCACGTACCTAGGTAGCATCACTGGTAAGCAAGGTAGATTTGATAAGGATTTCAAGTTAAGAATTATCAAAGAATGTGCAACATTCCTACAACTGAAGCATATCTAGCCCCCAAAACAAATGTCATTCAAATCCAAAGGTAGAATGTTCAACACTAACGTTAAACAGTTTGATATTATACGGAACTAAAACTTTGAGAACTATCATAACCATTACCAAAAATGGTATATGTATTCATAAACAGCTGACTATGCAAGATACTCCAAATCGGTTGGCAAGCGTTACTAGCAGTTATCGACTTTGTCACAGAACAGATCAGCTGCCAGATAAACAGGAAACCAGTCAAAAAGCTAATGGTAGATAGGAGATATTTCATAGGAACCGTTAAAACTACACAAGATTCTAAAGCTGGGACTTTGACACATAGATCAAGACTATAAATGGCACTTAACATTGATTGAAAGAGACAGTTGTTTAATGATCTCTAGTCAGCGGTCTATGCCCGAGGAAAGTGAACAGGATTAAATAATTCAGTACTGCTGTTTCACAGAAATCAACTTTCAATTTATTTGAAATTCTCATAACACCGGAATTCTTTACTTCAAGTGGTGTCCGTCAAGGATGTCCACTCTTTTCAATCTTGTTTAATTTTATCATAGACATGCTCCTAGAAATAACATTATCCTCGTCTGAATTTTCAGGAGTGCACCTTTTACCAGGAGGCTCGCTTATTGACTTAGAATACGCCAATGACATAGTTCTACTTGGTGAAGACGCTGACAAAATGCAGAGTCATCTGACCACCCTAAGCAACAATGCAAGCATGTTCAGGATGCGGTTCTCACCATCGAAATGCAACATTTTGCTTCAAGACTGGGTTGCATTGGCACCTGAACTAGTGATAGGCAGTGAAGTAGTCGAGCGTGTTGATCACTTCATTTATCTGGGGAGTCTCATCAGTGCTGACGGTCTGGTGACTGACAAAATCTCAGCTCGGATACAGAAGGCTCGATTGGCTTTTGCCAACCTGCGTCACCTATGGCGCAGGCGAGATATCCGTCTGCTGACTAAAGGACGAGTGTACTGTGCAGCAGTTCGCTCCGCCTGCTGTACGGATGAAAGACTTGGTTGTCAAGAGTAGAGGACTTCCGTAGGTTACTAGTCTTCGATCATAGGTGTCTCCGAAGCATTGCTCGTGTATCATGGGACAACCGTATAAGCAATGCTGTCGTTAGGAAACGAGTTCTAGGTAGGGATGGCAAATCAATAGATGAAGTAGTGAAACTTCATCAGTTGAGGTGGTTGGGACATTTGTTACGTATGGCTAACCACCCACTGCCGCGACGAGCTATGTTTTGTAGTGTAGGAGTAGACTGGAAGAAAGCTAGGGGCGGCCAAACCAAAACATGGTAGAAATCCATGAAGTCACTGACAAGTGGACTGAGTCATGTTGGTAGATGTAGACTACCTGGTTGGAGTCCGCGAGACGAGAGTTACCAATGGTTAGAGACCTTGAATGACATGGCTCAGAATCGTTTGCAATGGCGCAGGTGCATCCACTCTTTGTGTTCTATGAAATTCCAATCTTCTGAATTCCTCATCATCTCTATCTTTCTGCCTCCAAATTTATCTCACTGAATTATACTTCTCGAATCATATCATATCTTCGCTCCCTAATCTTCTTCATTACTGCTAATACTTCTATTATTGCTATCACTGTTGGATTTGAACTGACAGTTGCGTCTCTGTGCTGATGTGGTTTGGTAACCTGAACTGATGTACTTACATACGAAGATCTGCATTGTATCTGTCTGTCTGTCTGTTTGTTTGTCAACCTAATCAATATGTTCATGTTATTCAAAATTAGTATCCATCAACAAAAAATTAAAAAAAACAAAACAACTTACCTAAACTTTTTGCAGCTACAATAATAATATCTCTTGATCGATTGGTTTTCATAACAGGATTACCTTGTATATAGAGCTCTTTAAGATTTGACCAATTATTTAATGATATAGACAAATCATCAATCGATTGTAGACAATTATTCGATACATTTAAAGAGATTAATGCATGTAGATTAATTAAATCTTGCAAACTGTCCAGTTTATTACCTGATACATCCAAACAGATAAGACTTTTCTATGAAGTTGGGGGGATTGTTTTGTTTTGGTCAATGGAATGAATCGTTGGTCAATGAATGAGATAGATTATGGGCGCAGTGAAGTAGAGAAAGCCAAAATTAAAAAACAAATTATTTAAGTGGGATTAGTTTAAAAATTAAACAACGGCTATCTATCTATCTCAGCGAAAGAAAATTTCTGACTGTGTTACGCCTGCACATAACAACGTCAACTTGATATACTTGAACTATTATGAGTTTACCTAGTCGGAAAAACGAGAGCGAGGATCGAGGATCCGGCGACACGACATGCTACTCTCATCCGATTTTCCCTACCCCATATTGCGTAAAAATAATAAGACCTGATATGAAGTAGAACCTGTATTCTACAAGCATCCAGAATGTACGAGGTCCGAATCAAGAAGAGAATCAGGATCCCGGACTAACCATTGGACAACGGGGCCGGCATCCAACGGTGTTAATGTCTAACCCTGATTGATCTAGGGATCTTGCACGACCTCACCCATTTGTCTTTGGTAGTTTGTGCCTACATCCGACAGAGGGTTGAACTCCATTGGTCACGTCTTCTCATCACTGGAACTCCGAGAATTTCCTCATGAAGAAGCTAGTCATTAGCGAGCACATTTTACGGTATTTTCAATTAGAGTTATGGAGATAAGTGTGTGTATTTTTTACGCATTGAAATCATCAATTAATCATTCTTAGACCTGGAAGAGTGAACATGACCAGTGAAGTTCAACTTTGTCGGGTGTAGGTAGTAACTACCAAAGACAAACTGATCAGATCTAGACATTAACACCGATGGATGCTGCCGGCCCAATGATTCAAAGGTTAGACGTTCGTGCGCAAGACCAAAGGTCCTGGGTTCGAATCCTGTGAGGTGCAACAGTCCCATACCATGAAGAAACGGCCGTCCAGTGCTTCCAGGTTTCTAATAGTGGTCTAACATCGATCGATTCATGGTTTCAAAAAAATTTAACGATCTTCACAACAACCCCGTAATGCAAATTACCTGTGCTTACTAGTGACTAGCTTCGTGAAGAATCTTCTCCGAGTCCTAGTGGGAAGACGTAACCAGTGAAGTTCAACCTGTTCGGGTGTAGACAGTAACTACTACCGAAGACTGTGTATGAGGTTGCGCAACTCCGTGAATTGACCAAGTTAGACATTAACACCGTTAGATACCGGCCAGTTCAGTGGTCCGATGTTTAGGCGTTCGCTTACAATACTGAAGGCCCTGAGTTCAAATCCTGCGGGGTGCAGGAGTCATGGATGCGCACTACCGTTGATGAGTCCCATACCAGGACGAAACGGCCGTCTTTCAGTGCTTCTCCCAGGTTTCTCTAATGGTGGTCTACCAACATTGATTGATTCATCGTTTCAAAAAAAAAGATATATCATATCGAAAATAATCTATGAGATAGATTATGACAACAACAACAATGACAACAAAAAACGTGGTAATAACAACAAGATATAATATAATTACAGCGATAGAATTTAAACTACGATCATCAAAGATTAAACTTTCTCCTGGATCCAAATTTTGATTGTCAATACGTAATTCTTGCAAACGATTTAATCCTTCCAAACCTTCAATGATACTGATATAATTTCGGCTAAGAAAACTATTAAATGAAATAAAAGGGGGCAATAGGAAAAAAAAACTTACAGTTTTTCTAATCTTTGCAATGAATTTAAATTTTCTATACGATTTATATGGTTATTTTGAAGATATAAACATGTCAATTGAGATAAATCTAAATATTTTGGTATGGATTTTAATTTATTATCATATAAGTAGAGAACAGTTAAACGTTGACATAGTGCAATTTCATGACCCTGAATAGAAAAGAGGACACATTAAGAAATGTATAATAATAATTATAGTAATAATAATAATAATTAATAATAATAATATTTATTCTCAAATAACAGTACCTTACACGAGACATGCCAGTTTACAGGTGTTATAAAATGCTACTACGTAGATATTCAAATCCTACCGACATCCGAATTCAAATATTCTAATACGACCCAAATACTACTCCCGATTCTCTTATATATCAGAACGCAACACCGTTGGACGGAGTTGTTTATTGGGTCGAGTACAGAAGAGAGGTAGGCAGCAAGAAACGGAATCGGAATCATGAAGTCTTACAGATAGTGCATATTTATACATTAAGGTCGAATAAGAAAGAGCATCGAAGTCTGTGACACTGACAGTTTTAGGACGACCAATAGGAAAGAACATTTGAAATGACATTGACAGTCTGGATGACCAATAAGAGATAACATTGAAGCATTTGACTTTGACAGTTAAAACGATCATAATTTTGACCAATAGAAATCGACCAATAGGATTATACTTCCAAAAATAGTACTCTTAGGATAGTTTTGGAAACATGAACCTCAGAAGTAGCAAGTTTTATAAGAACAACCTCAATGTTACTGATTAGTCGGCTCATCAATCAAAAGAGTCGAAACTGAACAAAATGTTCTGCCCCACAAACACAAATAATAATAATAATAGTAAGGAAGACAACTAGAATTAAAAATCACTACGGGGTTGTTGTGAAGATTGTTAAGTTTTATTTGAAACCATGAATCGATCAATGTTAGACCACCATTAGAAACCTGGAAGCACTGGACGGCCTTTTCGTCCTGGTATGGGACTCCTCAGCAGTGCGCATCCACGACTCCTGCACCCCGCAGGATTCGAACCCATGAGGTTGCACAACTCTGTGAATTGATCAAGCTAGACATTAACACCGTTAGATACCGGTTCAGTGGTCCGATGGTTAGGCGTTCGACTACAATACTGAAGGTCCTGGGTTCGAATCCTTCGGGGTGCAGGAGTCGTGGATGCGCACTGCCACTGATGAGTCCCATAACAGGACGAAACGGTCATCCACTGCCTCCAGGTTTCTAATAGTGGTCTAACATTGATTGAATCATGGTTTCAAATAAAATTAAAAATCAATTTAAAAATTAAAGCAACATACTATACATGATGAGAATATTTGAATGAATCTTACCAGTTCATCTAGATTTTTACCATTCAAATATAAATGTGTAATTCGTTTTAAATACTTTTCTGATGCTTCATTGATTTTGCGTTTTTTCAAAGTACTTTTACACAATAATGCTACACTTGACTTCACCATATTATCAACTGGTACTATTATTTTTTATCAAAAAATATTTCAGTTCATGCAATGTAATTCTAAAAAGAGGAAATAGATATAGAATGATGTTGATGATTGTAGTTACTGAAAAATTTCATTGAATATATGTTGGGGACGTTAAATCCCCAGAAATCGCTTGATAAATGCCTTATTTTGGATTTGACGTTTGCCAGCATGGGCTGATCAGTTGACCTTGAGATTTCATTTCTCACCAACAAAATCCATGGCTTTGATTGGCTGCTGTGTATTTTAGTGTGCTATTTTCTTAACTGTCCCGAGGACTTTTCTATGATGTATAAATAAACGAGAGTTGTATGCTCGATTGTATTGTGATTGCTGGGTGTGTTTGTAGAATATACTTTCTACACTTACAAAGTCTTTTTTACTTCAGCTTGGCATTCAAGGTAGCCTATCTGGACGCTGATAATTGTCTCGTTCGCGTTTATCGACCAAGGTAAACTCGTAATAGCCTCAAGCATACTTAGTGACGAACATAACAACATAAAATTGAAAATTAAGTGTTTTCTTAGGGATTCGGTTTCAAATTGAATTAGATAGTTGTTAGATGTGGAGAGATACAATTTTTTGCATTGATCCTTCGAAACTTTCAAAGAACAAACTGTTGATTAACATCATTATAACAACGATTGAAGAAAGACTTGGAATTGAATTCTTAAATCTGTGACAGGCTATAGAAGTATTGAATGTTCATCAGTTGAGATGGTTAGGACATGTGTTGCGTATGCCTAAACACTGACTGCCTCGTCGAGCTATGTTTTGTGGTGTAGGAGTAGGTAGGAAGTTATGAAGTCACTGACAAGTGGAATGAGTCATGTTGGCAGATGGATATATATATATATATATATATATATTAGTACTTGAACGAACTAGCGTCTACACTAATCATAAACGGCCAAATTAAATGAGGACAGAGTGAACACAATCGAACTCAAATATAATAGCAGAATTGAAACAATACCGAAACTAAACGTCTATGTAATTGAATTGGATTTATGTTGACATTGACACTTAAAATCACAAGGTAATTGAATTCGAACAGAAACAACGCTGAAAATAGAATTTCCTGCAATTGAATTGTAAAGAAATAAACTCAAGACTGCCTTAGACTTAACTGGTCTAGTAAGCATTAAATTGAGATGAATTTTAAACTGCCTAGAGTTTTGGATTAGCCTGACCGTTTTAATTATTTATGTATGCGTCAACATAGTAAAGGAATGCGATACACAAAGAGACAGACAAACCCTGCGGGAATCACAGGTAGGGTTTTCATCACGAATTGACATCAACTGCAATAGTAAAATGATATTTAGCCACATGGATGAATTTATTTGCATAGTATTTAATGTGGGCGTGTTTAATGTACTCAAACTTGTCAGTAACACATAAAAGTTGGTACACTCTCAATGGTCAAAAGCTCCCTTTAGATATAGCCTTCATTATTGACCTTAGAAATTTTTTTGATAATGTCTCACACAACCGGCTTCTGTCTAAAAGTGGCACCGGGATTGAGAGCAACTTAGTTATTTGGATTGGGGATTTTTCTAATTGAATACCAACAAAGAGGACAGGTTAACTCCAAGTTTTTTAGCTTAAGAACGACCTAATAGCGTGTCCTAGGGCATAGTTTTAGGGTCACTGTTGTTGCTTTTTTACGTAAATAACCTTCCTAATAGCGTACCTTAGTCGGGGCTTTTTAAGCTGAAGATATCAACATACAGAGAGCAGTAGAAAACCAAGGTGATAGTCTATAAATTCAAAATGACCTATAGAAGTCATCTTGTAGTGAAGGAGAACATAGGTGAGGGCAACCGAATTGTATTTATCGAAATTACAGAGTTAATTGGTAAAATAGGAAAACCATATCGTAAATCGTTAATTTGCAAAACATCAATCCATTGTCTGACATTTCATTATTTATGCGTTTCATACAAATTCCATTGTGTTCCCACTCTTCCTTTCTTGATCTTCCCCCATCTTCTGCTGCCAGACATTACGTTTTTACTCGCGTCATATACTACTTATAAGTAGCGCGCACCACAATCTGAATGGTCTAGGATTAGGCAATTTCCAATAAACGCTTTCTAGTGCATTATGATGCATATTGGTCATCAAGGTGCAGATAAATACATGGTGAGTAACACTGGACTAACTGTTATCCAGACTTGAAAACTACTGCACATTTTTGTGCGATGGTCATCAAAGGTTTTAGAACCCTGTGGTCTATACCTAGAGCCTTTAGCCATATCGATGCTAAAACATTGTTGACCTTGTATACAGTGTTCGTTCATCATAAAGTTGAGTAATGCGTACAAAAAAAGACAGTGATTTGCTGGAAAAGGTTTAGAGAGCCGCTACTAAGCTGATTCCTGTAATCGCCAAGCTCTCATATGATGGCAAACTGGCCAAATTGAAACCTATTTGCTTTTTCATTTAGAAGGAACAGAAGAGACTTATTCAGTTTTTAAATTAACTTATTGTAATTTTGCATTTGACATGCGCTCATTTTTCTTGTCTTCCAAAATAGAGAACTGACGAGGATGCTTCAAAAAAAAGTTCAAAAATCCAGGAAACACTACTTATCAGATAATTATTGACTTTCACATTTAATCATCAACAAATGGAACTTGGTAACTCACACACAACTGAAGCGCCATCTATCGACGCATTCAGAAGTAAGTTGGGTCAGCCGAGAGATCAATATTGCTAAGAGTAACACACAGGAACACAACCTCCTGTCCTTTCCCAAACATTGTCACAGAAACGTAGCTCGTCGTAAATGTCTACTACTCCCCAACTGTTGCAGGACATGTCTGTATTAAAAGTGCTAGGGTCATAAATCGCAAGGGAGGTGTAATTTTTTACGATAAAGACTACTTTAGTGTACAGTCGGGCACATCAGAAACACATGATAATGGTACATGAAAGATTACTTGTTGTGTAATGAATCCTAGACATAGGTTAGTGACCCGAGAGGAGGTATATCGTAGTCTATGGTGTCTTGCTGACAACTTCATTCCAAGTCATATCTGTACTTGAAGTAAGGCTATAAGTTATCTCATCGTTGGAGATTTCAACGCGCCGAACTTCAACTGCTACGATCATGTACCTTTAGGTGGATGTTTTGATAACAGCCTGCTGTCAAATATTATTCAACATACACTCATATAATAAATATGTCGCGAAACCGACACATATTACCTGAGAACATGAACCATTACTACAGGATCATGTTTTTACTTGCCATAGGGATGATGTCATCGACACTCAATACCCATCGTACTAGACTGTTTGCTAGTATTACTGTAGCGAAAAGTTATAATTATTTCATCATCATTCTACCTTAGGTTTCAAACATATAAGGCACAAAATTTATCTGCTCCATAGCGTCCAAATATCTGATGCACTGATATCCTGACCATTAGACTGTTTTTCCTCGACAGAGTGGTCAGTCAGTGTAGATGGGTCAGTCAAAAATGAATGTAATAAGGTTAAAGCCACACCCGAATATGTAAAATCTCCGTTCATCCCAAGGTCAACAAGTAAACTCCCACGATTCCGTCCATTGATCGATAGCGAAACTAGTAAACTGCCACGGCGTAAGAAATACCTCTTAGATTTGATTCTGTTAACGAGTCACGAATCCCTGAAGTGTATATACTGGAAAATAAGGAATATATTTAAAAAGACCACAGGGAGATATCGCACTATTCAGGAATCCTGATGGGTTATATCCACGATTGCTTTCATCCATCACAATGTTGTTCAATATGTCTTTTTTCCAAACTTGATTCTCTAGGGATTTCAAGGATGTCGTAATTAGTCCTGTATTTAAATATGGCAAGAAACACGACGTGTCTAACTACGTACGTGTCAGTTTAACAGCGTAGTGGTTAACTCACTTGAAAGAATAATTTTGCATTAGGTCACTAAGTCAAGTACAATTACGAATTCTTTTAACTCATAAGTAGCACAAGTTTTGGAACATACACTCACGCTTAACTTACTAACTGCGGGAAAGGAATGGACAGCAACCCAAGATGACGAGTTGTCTGTCAACGTAATATTCATAGATTTCAGCAGAGCACTTGATGAGGCTTCTCACTTGGAGCTTTTGCAGAAGCTCCCGAGCTTCCAAATAACAGGTGCAGTACATAAGTGGATGAAAAATTTCGTTCGTCGCAGAAGAGAGAGAGTAAAAGTAAATGAGACACTATTCGAAAGGAAACTGATCTACTGGTGTATCAAGAGGCACCATATTGGCTACCCCACTAATTCTTTTCTACATCAATGAGTTACCGAGGCTGCTTAATTCGTTGACATTTATATTTGAAGTCGATGTCGAAATTTTGAGAACAATAAGTGGCGAAGCTAAGCATCTTTATATCCAAGCTGATCTGGAGAAATCAGTCAGATGGTTCCACATTTGAGACTTAGAAAGTAATTCTATAAAGTCTGCTAGTGCACATCGGATACGGCGTCAGTCACCAATACACTATCAGCGGTACATTGCTACAATACTTGCAGGAACAAAAAGATTAAAGAGTAACAGTAATTCATGACTTGAAAACAACTGCACGTTGTAATTAACCAGCCACCATTGGTTTTTAGGTGTTATGGTAGAGAATTCAAATGCTCTGACAAGGATATATTTTAGGTTATTTTCCCAATCTAATTGAGACCTCACCTAGAACATTGCAACCAAGCATCTGGACTATGTCTGACTGAGGATACTGTCTTATCTGAGCGTGTTAAGAGTGTACAAACTACTTTAGTGATAGGTATTTCTAAAATCCCTTACGGTGAGAGCTTGGAGCGCCGAAATCTATCCTCCTTATCGTAGAACGCATGATGATCTTACTTTCGGCATTCAGTATCTTAAGTAACGATCTACGAGTTAACAAGTCTTACCTTGAGCTCATCCAAAAACCAATCGAAATCCCTGCAAGAAAGTTGGAAAACAATGATTAAATAAACTCAGAGTTAGGTTCTGATTTTTATATCAGGTGGTCAATGACTGCAATGCTTCATCAGTGAACACTTTCGAGAAGCCGGACCTCAAACAGGAAACAAGCTGGAAATATTAACACAGGACAACTAACCGGCTATCCTTATAACTGAAAACGGAACGATATATATATATATATATATATATATATATATATATTCACAATGCCTGTGTTAAATACTAATGGAGATGGATTCATTCACATGATTTGATATCAACTTGCCATGGTAGCTGATGTCAGTACGTGACAAAAGCCTTTGCTGCGGTTCCTATATGCATTTATTAGGAATATATAACCCAGTGATTGCATAACGTTTTATACCTAAACAACTAGGAAAGGGGAAATAAATGGGGCATTCCAACAGATAATAAACATGAACATTCGCCGACAAGAAGGTTTGTAACCCTAAATCATCACTTAAAATTTTATAACTCAATCCTGAAATTGATTTAGAGCCCTTCCTCTAATTCTATTAAAAAAGTGAATCTCCTAAAGTCATACTTCGCTCTCGAGCATTCACATTTGATATGAAAATCGATTGGTAAAATTGTGCTGTTAAGACCACAACTTACTAATGCCTTTTAGAAGTAAGACGTACTGTTGAAGGTAGCAATTCGGTATCTGTTAAACACTAATGTTATATCAATCAAAATTACGCAACGAAACAGCAGGTTAAAGAAACGCCTGTTACTATATCCAATATCCAAAATTCAATATCCATTTCCCGAGCTTGTGTAAAGCAATTAATTTTTTGCGCTCGATTCTTGTTCTTCAGTTACGGTTCCAAGTATCTGGTGGTTATTTATGAATTTTTATGTCCTGTGATTTGAATGAGCGTGTTTGTTCTCTGGGTAGAAGTGTTTCCGGATAACAAGCCGGAGAACAGTTAGCAGACAACTGGCTTAACACGGTTGATAAAAATGGCACTGAAGATCCCATTTATCTCTGGATTAATAGGATCTTTGCCATTTGAACCTTTAAGGGCACTAACACCGGACTTTAACCATTGACAAGCAGATGAGATGCCCAAAGAAATATACGATCAGAATCCTTTAGAGATACTCTCCAATTATGCCAGGCTCTCCCTTTCGCTTGTAGCGAAAGCTCAGAGCCTCATTCAACCTGTGATTATTTCTTATCGGGAGAGTGATTTGCCCGAGATACATGGAGTAATGTTTTCTAATGGTTGGGTAGTTTACCCTAGTTTGACGAAGTAATACCGCGTTTCCGTCATCCTTTAGTATTTCTATTGTGATCATGTTACAAATGAGTGCACTATGGTCAAGACCTAACGACGTATGAATATGGATATCCTCGACTGTGAGCTGATCATTTGTTAACGAATATCCCGAACTTGAGGCTTGTGGACCTAACCTCCATCTGATGGTGTGACAAATGATCTCAACCAGTTCGGAAATTCTTATGACTGTAACAAGCCACTTTTGAAAACATCATGTGTAAGTTATGGCTGTTATGAATGAAGAACGGAGTGACGGCATTTCTTGTTAGTAGCGTTTCAAGTTAGTTGCGGTATTGCCTCAATAGACCTATTCTTCTGGGCTTCGTTTCCATTTATCGATAGACATCCTGAGCAACAATTCGGACCTGTGGAATCACCCCAAGTCAGAACCACTGTGCGGCAGGTGTAGCTGTCTTGATCGACTGCTCTCTTCCCTGTTGCTTTAGCAATATGCAATAAGCACAGGACTTGTGGACAGGTTACTGGATCCACGTGAAGTTGCTTACTAGGACAATCAAAGATAAAGTTGCGATTGCGAACGTCTTTCAGATCCTATTCTTGCGAAGTTTGTATTTAATATCATTATTTTCCTTCTTTCAAAACTTCTATCTTGCTTATTCTCCTGCCGAAATTATCTCTTCTTCAGTCCTTAAATCTCTTGGGAAACATGTTCTGTAATAGCGCTGATACGGCTTCTTAACCTGTAGCAACAAGGAAAAATAGTAGAGTAACTAATTCTGGAGTTAGTAGTGAGCCAAAACTCCCAGCCTCAAGCAACAGAGCTGAGAGAAAACCCAAGACGTTATTCAAAAGTATGCCTCGGAGTAATGTCCATAGTTTGGTCACTCAAATCAAACAACTCAGCCGGGTTCACAACAAAGAAACTAGGATGATATTCCTGGGATTCCTACTCCTAGTAAGACCAGTAGGCAAGATAAGAATAGGAGATAAAGGCATTCTTAAACTCAGTTGACACAGCCCACAGTTCAGAAAGCACATAATAACAATAATAATGATAATATTTATTCTCAAATAACAGTATGTTACGAGAGGCATGTCAGTTTACAGGCTACATCAAATTATCACAAATACTAGCACATTTACTGCAAATTTATCGCAGTCGAATTAGGTATAAGAGTCAGTTTCCGATAACACATTCACACCATGTCACTGACAGAAACATGGGATACAGACAGATTTTCAGTGGGAGAGTACGAATAGGGAAGGCGCACAGTAGGTTTCTTAGGTGGTTTGCTGAGATCCATAGTGAATTTGTTGGGAAAGATCAATTGGAAAGCGCTTGATACAAGCTGTGACGATAAACGTGCGTGTAAATAAGGTAAATTTTGTCTGGAAGCACCATGGATGCTCCACAATGAATAGGGTCCTGAGAAGGAAGAAAAGAGAGAGAGAAAAAAAGTCAGCAACGTGTTAAGTATATATATATATATATAACCAAAGCACAACTTAACCTGTCATGTTGGAGTGGACAATACTGTGGTAAGTCAAGATAAAATTCATACTGACCACTAAAATTAAACTAAATTATAGCAATATGAGAATATAACCCACAAATAAAGGAGTACTGCAATGAAGAAAGAAGAGTTGTGGAGAGTATCAAATGGATAGAAGAGAAGTTGAAGTAAGAAGCTGGATTTTATGTACGTTGAAATCGAAATTTCAGTTAAAAGAGTCAGTCAGTCAAAGAAGTTGAAAGAGTAGTTTGTAAAAAAAAACATTGATAATTAAAAATTTTCACTGTCTAACTGTTTTTTTTTATGATTAAACGCCAACCTCTAAATCATTCTGCATGTGCCTTAGTAAGTATGTTGCGGTTGTCTTGGCAGAATAGCGACTGCAGTATGGTTTTGGAAACACAAACCTCAGAAGTAGCAAGTCTCATAAGAACAACCTCAATGTTACTGATTAGTCAGCTTATCAATCAAAAGAGTCGAAAACAAACGAAATGTTCTGCCCTACAAACATGGGTGGTTTGAATTCATCGCCCACCACATCAATGTTTTCTGGTCAGCAACTCAACCCTTTCACCCTCTTCGCTAAGAGGGAACCTATTCCGTTGATGACGACAGAAGACACTGGAAAAAGAAATCCTCCTGAGATCCCAGAGACCCTAAGTTAAATTTTATCACCTGATCCAGATCAGGTACTACAAGCCTTAATCAGTACTAGTTGCAGCCAGGACATCGAAAGGCACCTAAAATCAGGTCAGCATGAAAATTTATGGTGTGCCCGAGCCTGTTAGTGGTTGCTTAGATGAAGCTGACGCAAATGATGAGCAACAATGGTGATGGATACCATGTAGCATGGGTCTTCATACCACCATGGCAGTTACCATTTCCCGGCTGCCTTGTCCGTCACACCTTACGATTATTGAGTGTGCATATCTGGTGGCCGTGAACTTCAGAAACTGAGGTTCCCCAGGTTTGCCAAGCACGAAGAGTGATCTCTCTATGTAGAATTTATTTCACAGGCGGCTGTCCTAATCACGTCCAATAGAAACACACCGGTACGATACTCCTAGATCCCCGTCCCAGCCAAATCAGAAAGCCGAAAATTCTAGGAGAAAACCGTCTCTATTGTTATAAAATGGAAATACAGAGGCTTACGATGTTTATGTTTCTTCCAGGACTAAATTACTCCGTAGAGTATCTATTACAATAGCTAGTAAGTGACACTAAGTCTAGCAGCCACCGCGTCTATCCAAAAATGTGGCGGTAGCCATATTATATCAAATTTAAACAATATATGTACAGTTCAAAGGCAAACACAAAAACTTCAATATAAGTACAAAATATGGAAAGAATAACAACATACAATGGTAAAATCTCAAATTGGAATCAAATAAAATACCAAAAATGTCAAGAGAAAAAGTCCATCAGGTCATAGCAAAAATATGTAAACATGGAGGGATTTTCCCAAAAACAAAACATTCAAAAAGAATTCTACACCGGCCCGCAAAATCCCTCCATGCAAAAACAGCAGGCGTTAATGACACCTTATTTAGGGTTCCCATGTTATCCCCTAATCCACACCGGAATAACGTGTAGGACTTACAGCAGTACGCCTACCCGCCATCCAACATGGATATGACCTATCGTGTTAACTAGGTTCCTATACTTTCCCATCAGGCCCTTGATTCCCCTATCTATCGTGGAATGACCTAACGGTAGTATAAACCTTACCCAATTAACCCATACGAACATGAACAACGCGTCGCAAAACTGGTCATATCCTATCCAAGGACTACATTCTCTATCGTGGGGACGAGTCGCCAATCCACCACCACTTGCTCTGATCAGCAGATAACATGAAGTCCATGATGCCAACTTATCAACAGAAGTTTTTGACCCATAAATAATATGCAAGGGTGGGATTTCCAATTTTGACATTTCATCGTCTCCAGAAGACTTTAAGTAGCATGACGTGGGATCAATATTTATCCTTCCATCTCCTGATGCAGAGGAGGTTTGAACAGTGTTCATCATCGTCGGTAACTCATTTGTCACATCAGTGACATCCAGTTTATTATCAACGTCTAAATGATTCCGTTCTACATTAGCATCCGTTTCCGCGGCACAAGACATATGCTCAACAATAGCATCGTCATCACACAGCACTGTAGACTGGCTGTTACCATCAAACATTTTCTTCTCATCATCACTCGACTGACGGTCAACCGTAATAGGAACAGTTACAGTTGCACAACCTTGTGCATCTTCAATCAACTTAACCTTCGTGACGAGGTCCAATGGCGTCGAAACACTAGGAGGCTCACTCGATGAAGTCGATAAACTAGTCCCTATAAGTGGACTGCTGACACTTTCTATATTCTTATTATCACTGTCACTATTGAGGTTCTGATGGCTACTATTTCCATAGCTAGTCGTAGCGTCCGAAAGAGCATGAGGTTCAGGCTTCTTAGTAATAGTAGCATCATGTCTCCTAGGCTTCTTAGCCGTTACTGTACCACCATCACTTATCCTAGAATCTACTCTAGGTCCAGTTATGTAATTTACCCTAACTGAAGGGTTCCGAAAATAAGCTTTATTCCGTTCAGTCAATCCTGCCTGGGCTTTATTCATATTTGCTGAACTCACTAACCTCTGATTACTCGAAT
>CALYCR020001450.1:0-92272 GCA_944470395.2 Schistosoma turkestanicum
TGAGTCTCTAAACATCGAATTCTATGAATTCGAATGCCTCAAACAGGTAGTGGACTTCAAAGGAAATGACTCCGTCTTGTATTGAGGGGATGGATTATTTAACTTCTGTGTTCTTTTTTTCAGCCTCAGCTTCATTCCAACATTATCTCACTTAGCAATGCGTTACTCAACGAGTCCTGTGGTGAAGCATACACAACACATGTATCGACCACCTCAAATGATAAATTTTTCAGCACTATATCTATAAGCCGACCACTCCTACCTTAGACCGGTATCTGAACGACATCACTACCTATGTGGTGGTCCAATCGACAGTGCGCATTAACAGCAGGATACTGTCATAGGAGCAATAATCACATTGAGACGAGAATCGAAAACATTCTTTTCAAGGAAAGTCAGTTAAAGTAATAAAAATGGAATTGGTGAACAGGTAGAGAGTTGGTTGTAGAGTTATGTTCGGTGGCATAAATAAGAATTTAACGTGAGGAAGAAAAATCACTCATCATACGTCGGCCAAATAAAAGTGTGATGCTTTGATCTAAATTATTCACTAGATTTATCTACGAATTCGATGATGGTTCTGATTATGTCAAACGTAAATAAACAGTCTATATGGACATAAATAGACAAGTCCTTGTATGTAACACTACAGACGGACGGGATTTGAAAGAATGAATGAGTCTTTTAATACAAAAGGAGAACTTCGGTACACGTATTAATAAAATTTGAACTCTTACGATTGATAGGAACTCGTTTTACGCAGACATATACTAATAGGCATGATAGCGATTCTTTGAGGTTAAATTAATAATTTTATTACTCTTTGGTCGATCATTTAAACAATGACATCCATTGAAATTTTGAGGACAAACAAGTGCAGATTTTCTTCGCTATAAACATCTATCATAATATGTCTGCAAATATTATTATTATTATAAATAATAATATTATGGTTTCATTACTTTAGTTGTGCCACATATAAACAATTAGATATTTGACAGATTAAATTACTTCTCACTGTCACTTTATTGTTTCCGAAGATGAATCATCAGGATGCAGCCTGTGTACAAATCGCAGCTACCGCATTTTTCAAGATCTTAGAAAGGCGAGCAGCATGGCATTGAGTTTGCGAACGCAAGTGCAAAGCGATCTTTCCGAAGAAACAACTAATGAATAACAGTCAAAAACTAACTTGCCATAAAAACGCTAACCATGACAAATACTCGGTATGCGTTGAACATACAATGAAGTAGACTGAACAACATTCTAGCGTACCGGGAAATACTCGGTATTCAGTGTCACGACACCTTCAGAAATAACCTACTGTGGAATAGACCAAGTAACGTTCTAGAGAAAGTGTAAATAAGGAACAGGTAGAATTGTGAAGGAACCGCAGAGCAGGGTTGAACGGAGTAACAGGCGCAAGTGATGTGAGTTGTAAAGAACGGTCCTCAGAACTCAATCTCAAATCATCTTAATTCTTGATATTTTTTGATTTTGCTCAACAATCAATAGGTAGAAACTCAAATAACATTTCTCACCGAGAGCATCCTTGACTGTCAATGATTGACGGATTACTCTAGTACTTTATTTCCTGGCTCTCACAAGTGCGTTACTAACATTGTATGAATGAGCCTCATTTGTGTGATTAGCAAGCTTTAGTCCGGTGAGTGCTCGCAGAACACACTTTCAACGACATTCAAGTATTATCGCTCTCCTTAGCAGGGCCTTGGACAATGAAATGCAATAACAAATCGTGTAGCTTTATCATCGATATTCTTTCCGTTTATCTATTCAGGGAAACTAGTAATAAATTTAAGCATATTCATAGATGGTCATACCATAAATATTCTTTGACTCTCATTCTTTTCTGCTTCTGAATCATAAATAATAATTTGTGTTGTTTTCTCAATCTGATATACACAAATTTGTTTTGATATCTTATCGCATTTCTGTGCTTCACATAGTGAACTTTGTTCAGCACAAAATAAGTGCTTCGCAGTTGAATTATCTTTTAGGGTTTATGTGAGTGAATGTGAAAAAAATCACATCGAACCACTTTCATCGACTCGTTTTATTGTTAGAAGCTCGCTGAATTATTACTGAGAGCAGGAAATCCAATGATTATATTTTCACTTCACTGTAGACGACGTGAAGAAACAAAATCTTGTCTATCCTTCAACTAATTTTATCGTACCAACATTTCATCTGGCGAAACAACGAAAGAATAAAGACGAGATAATACACTTATTTATGATTTTATTGAATTGAGCATTAGAAATCCATTTTAATTTCCTAAAAGTAATCACCGTTTCATTTATGGCATAGTTCAACTCAATGTCGTTTACGCCTGGTAACTAGTTTCGTTTTCGGCCACCATCTTGGTCTCTGTTACATTAGCTCTAATGTACCAACATTTCATCTTGCTTAGAAACGTAATATAAAAGACGATATGACACCTTCATTTACAGATATATTGAGTCGGCTATTCAAAATCTATTTATTATCTTACAAAATATAATACCGCATAGTACAATTCAAACTCTTGTACGCCTTGTAACTGGTTTCTTGGTCGGTCGCCATCTTGGTCTCCTTGTTACAATAATTAGTTCGGATGAATTGAAAAATGGTTTAAAATAGAATTCTTCCGGGCAGATACCATATGTACTGCAGTTAATATATGCAAAAGAACTGTTCAAACAAAAGCGTACCTCCTCCAGACTGTAAATCGAATTATCGATTTTCCTTCAAATATTTATATACCATGACAAAAGCTTTAATATTCAATCGTTACAACAGAAATATTGATATTCAGCTTAACGAAGAAAATATAATGTTTCTTGATTACCTGAAGGTTATCTAGCAGTTGAAATGATACGTTTCACGTGATAATGATGAAGTAACATCTCACGTGAAGGACGGTCATTTTAATCGTTCCAACCATACCTAATCCACATTCCAAACAATATGATGTCATAAGGAACACTCACTGAACCCTCGGTAACCAAGAACAAATGTCCCGTTTAAACTCTATAATAGTAATATTATATATGTAAGTAATTTGTTCACACCTGTTGATAAATGAGCTTACATTATATATTGTTTGATTGCTGGGGACGATATTGTAGCGTCTCAGTGTGCTGTAGTGAAGTAAATCAAAGAAAACATTCAAAACATTGTCACATGTCTCATCTTGTATACAGTTTCATACAAGTTATCTGGCTATGGACAATGAATGTTATTTTATTTTGGCAAGTGGATGTGGGAAGTTGCGATGATCAAGCATTTGTTCATCAAATTTTGGATTTCGCTGAATGATTTCATTTATTTCATTTATTGACATTCCGATCTTTCCACGTATTGTCATACTGACATGAAAACAGCTTCAAAAACTACGACGTGCGTTCACGATAGTACGTCATGTTCCATAGTTCAATTCCATTACCACATTTAAAATTTACGTTACACGTTGCACAAAAATGATGAAATGAAGCAATCATCTCAAAATAGCATTTTTGCTCAGATGACCTTAGCACAAAAATCTGTAGTATTTAGTTTGTTTTCAATAGCAATAATCGTCCATCATCAAGACTGATTAATTTTAGCATAAATTACGAAAGCATAACTTGAAGAAGAATCAATCATTGTTGATAAGAATCACCGAAAAAATACAACTCATGATAATCGAATAAATTCACATACTTCAAATGATCTGTTCTGTTATAAAGTTCAAGAGCAGCTTTGAAGTAACCATGGACGCTTCCGATTCGGTGATCTTGAACTGCACACTGTCCATGTTTTTCAAATTCGCGTCCCCTTATGTAAGAAAGGTAATATAAATATTCAGTCATCCACACAAAATCAATTCGGCATACATATGTTTCGACATGCACGGTCATGAGTGATGCAATGGAAGAAAGTTTGATTGTGAGTCATTATACTAGTCGATGAATTGAATTCACAATGAATTCAAAATTATATTTCCAAAACGCTCAGAAGTTTGAAATGAAAATAACAAATCACTTTTTCCAAACTTTAAACAAATACCTACTGATTTAGAACACCTCAGTCATTTGCGTTGATGTACTGGCAACTCGTGTCAAACTTATTGCCTGTATGTGAAGTCTGTATTCCTAAACGTGCCGCACACTAGACATCCAGAATGTGATTAACAAGATCAATCTCAGCTCGCTTAATTGTAGCAATTTTCCCTGATAAATATAAGCATATTCGTTCCACTCAGTCACAAATGTTGGTCGAAATTCATAAAAACTACGATGATTCACGTGAGTTGGTTAATTTGTTGGGTTATTCGTTCGCTAGTCAGTCTACTTACGCATGAAAATACAAACGACTACTGACTGGTCGGTTATCAACTCTTATACTAGTCTTGACTTGGTAAACAACATTTGTGATTTGAAATCCTAATGTGTATTCAAATGTCTGCTACATTTTTGAAAACTGTCATGAATGATTTTCTCATGGACTCACTAAATACACATTTGTTTCGAAATTTCAGATGAACTTATTGCATGCCTTCGACATCTGTGTTTGAATTCTGAAAGTGGAAAACCCGGATGTTTACAACATAATCGTTTCTCTAGCTTGATAGTTGAATATTTTTGTGAACAATACTGAAACAGAGAAAACAAGTCAACTAAAATATTGATGTCATGAAAACATGACAACAGCGAACCATTATCTTGACTACCAAAAACATTCTTACCCGTACCAATTATATACATATGGCAAATCGTGATCTGATTCTGGTCTCAGCGGCTAAACTTTTGTGAAGATTCTTGTTAGTTAGGTATACCTCAGTGAAATGTCATTCAAATGTTAGTTTTTACATTCCTTGTCAAAAATTCTTTGTTTACAGTTTGTGTGAAAATATGAGATCCACTTGCAATTGTGCTTTATGTATATATTCTGACTTATCAATAGACACCTACATGATAATTCGAAAGAATGTTCACAGTGAAATGGTGGCTTTCTAAACGAACGATTATTGAGAAGTGACGATTGTTTCATCGATGAAAATGCCCATGTTTAAATGACATCAAAATGATGCTGGCTGAGTGTCTTTTTCACTTTTGCGCTACCATCAACAAATAGATTTTTACAGATTTTTACCTTGCACTTTTCAAACAAACACATCATTGATGTGATTCAATTAACATTTATAATATGTTAATATTAACATTTAAAAATTATGGTACAGGTCTATTATTGAAGCAGTGAATATCATTTCAGTAAAAAATTATTTTAGTGGTTCAGGTGTGACACATGTGAAATGCATATGGAATAACATTCGGAGATGAAACATTTCTCATAATTCTATTTCCTATTTTATTTAGTCATAAAAATACTATACTGGAACAAATTATTCCGAAGTTATTTCAACCGGTTAATATTTATATACTTAGTAAATTTATCGGTGAGCGAAAAAATTGGTCAATCTAGCTTCATTGTCATCGATCAGCATATATTTGATAACCTATTAAAACTTTTTTAAACCTGAAAGAATGGGTAGCAATAATTCCTTGTCAGTGATATGTAAACTGTGTTGTAAATTTCAAGCAGTCTATTCTTCTTGATAGTTTTGTAAGAGGATTCCGTAATTTTGAGTAACCAAACGGCCGGCATCATTGGCATGTTAGGTTAAAAATTTTGAAACGCGCCAACTGAATTTAGAAGGCAGTTCAACTTACGATCGATTTATTGATCATTATATTAGATTGCACAAAATTCAGCGAAGTCACATCAAACTTCAAGTACTTAACCTTCAATAATAAATCACGACATATCGTTTATTACTTATGATAATGTTGCTCACTATCTGAAGGCTGAATTTGTGGGTCACAATATCGGTATTCCTATTATTCCTCACTTTACCAATTGTGCAGTGTACTTGAATCAATCAAGAAAGGAAATAATAGAATGATTTTTCAATGCAAAGGTTTTTGATCATTGTACAATTAAAGATAAATTACAATTGGTGACTATTTAACCATCAAGCAATATGTGTTTCATTTGTAAGCTTTCAGTTGACTATAGCTTCAATCACAAATGTTGGTAAATGACGCGTATGTTTCAGCGAATACCAAATTCAAATCACATTTAGAAGTGTCAAATGGAATTTTTCCGCTGCTGTGCAATTTGGAATTATGTCTGGATAAATTTCAGGCCACCAAACAACATTCCTGTTTCAAACGATAAACCACATTGTCTTTTACGGTATTCGTCTGAGTATCAGGTGATTGCAGTCGCTTTAACTATCAAACTTCAGCTATACTGCATAGCCTTTCGTACATTCATGATCGATCTAATAATACAATATCCTGATTGGTACTTTTCAAATCATGGAATTTTCAAATTCATTTCTTGACTGATCACATAACCGTCACGTTGTGGATCAGATAACAATAGAAAAAATATTGTGAAAATCAAATTTGCTGACGGTATTATCGGCATAATGCAATTTTAAAATCCGCGTTCCTTACCAATCACATAATATTATATCATCAGTAGCTGGATTCCGTTTATAACACATGCAGATAAATCCTGACATAATGGAACGAAATCGATTTCCTCAATGAAAAGATCAATATTGGATCGACTAACCTTAGGATTTCACTATGAATGAAACTGAATAAAGTTAATATAACCCAATATTCGTTCATCAGTAATAAAATCATCTTGTTTTTTATTACTAAAACATTACTTTATTCTAAAAGCATAAAGTTGGTGACCGCGTTAATTCAGTTCCACTACAGTTTTAATGATAAATTTCATGCAGTCAGTCAGTCAGTCAGTTGCAACGTAGAACTTCGTACGTATGTACATAAGTTCATGTTGCCATACCACATTATTAGCACAGAAACGCAAATGTCAAATCAAATCCCATAGTGATAAAGATAGTAGAGGTATTAATGTTAATAAAGAAGACTAGGGTTTAAGATATTATTCAAAAAATATAATTCAGTGAGATAATGTTAGAAAGACAAAGGTAGAGGTGCTGGCTAATCCAGAAGATTAGGATTTGAGAGAGCTCAAAGAGTGGATGCACCTGCGCCATTGCAAACGATTTTGAGCCATGTCGTTCAAGGTCTCTAACCATTGATGACTTTCGTCTCGCGGACCCCAACCAGGTAGTCTACATCTACCAACATGACTCAGTCCACTTGTCAGAGACTTCATGGATTTCTGCCATGTTTTGGTATGGCCGCCCCTAACTTTCTTCCAACCTACTCCTACGCCACAAAACATAGCTCGTCGAGGCAGTCGGTGGTTAGGCATACGTAACACATGTCCCAACCACCTCAACTGATGAAGTTTCACCACTTCATCGATTGATCTGCCATCCTTACCTAGTACTCGTTTCCTAACGACAGCATTGCTTACTCGGCTGTCCCACGATATACGAGCAATGCTTCTTAAACATCTATGATCGAATACTAGTAACCTACGAACATCTTCTACTCTTAACGGCCATGTTTCACAGCCATATAAGAGAACGGAACGAACTGCTGCGCAGTACACCCGCCCTTTGGTTAGCGAACGGATATCACGCCTACGCCATAAGTGACGCAGGTTGGCAAAAGCCCATCGAGCTTTCTGTATCCGAGCTGAGATTTCGTCAGTCACCAGACCGTCAGCACTGATGAGACTCCCCAGATAAGTGAAGTGATCAACACGCTCGACTACTTCACTCCCTATCACTAGTTCAGGTGCCAATGCAACCCAGTCTTGAAGCAACATTTTGCATTTCGAGGGGGAAAACCGCATCCCGAACATGCTCGCATTGTTGCTTATGGTAGTCAGAAGACTCTGCATTTTGTCAGCGTCTTCACCGAATAGAACTATGTCATCGGCATATTCTAGATCAGTAAGCGACTTTCCCGGTAGAAGGTCAACCCCTGAAAAATCTGACGAGCTTAATGTTAACTCTAACAGGATGTCTACGACAAAGTGAAACAAGAATGGAGAAAGTGAACATCCCTGACGGACACCACTTGATGTAGAGAATTCAGATGACAGTTCGCCATATGCTCTCACCCGACCAGTGGTGTTCGAGTAGAGTGCTTGTATATGGTTAATGTACTTCTTTGGAACACCTTTCAATGACAGACACTGCCACAGAACCTCTCGATCCACTGAGTCGAATGCCGTCTTAAGGTCCAGGAACACGACTATTGTCGGACGTCTAAATGTGTGTCTATGTTCCAGGACCTGTCGTAATGTGAAGATGTGGTCTATACAACCACGTCCAGGTCGAAAACCAGCCTGATTTTCTCGAGTCTGCTCTTCACGAGCTCTAGTTAGACGTCTAAGTATAATCGAGGCTAACAATTTAGAAACTATATTAGTTAGAATTATTCCCCTGTGATTGTCACAAGAGGACTTCTGTCCTTTCTTGTAGATTGGGACAATTAGCGACTGAGACCAGTCAGATGGGATTACGTCCATTTCCCAGACTCTACCTAAGATCTCAGTCAAACTAGCTGCTAAAACTGGACCACCATCCTTAAATATCTCAGGGGTAAGCCTATCAGGACCTGCTGCTCTACCTCCCCTTAGATTTCCTATAGCTTTCTCAACTTCATGTAAACTGGGAGGACTTAAATCGATTTGCCATTCAGGATGACTGGTGGTCGTGGGCAACCGAAGTGTGGCTGAAGGCCAGTTGAACTGATCCCTAAAGTGTTCTGCCCATCGGTCCAGCCTCCTAGATTGAGAATGGATAATAAGACCATCCTTTTCCGAGATAGTCTCACTCACATTCGGGTTCCTAATACCGGTTTCTTTAATAAGGCGGAAAAGTTGTCTAGTGTTGCCTATCGCCACTGCCTTTTCCATCGCTTTTGCTTTCGCCACCCACCACTGTTCGCGGTCGTTACGTAGGCTTTTTATAAGTCTGCGCCTAAGCTGACTACGCTCTTCATCATGTTCAGAGTCAGGTGGGATGCGTTTTCGAGCATCCATCAGTTCGGTTGATGCGACTGAAATCCACTGCTTCATCCTAGCCTTGTGGTTTACCTTGCTAGCAGATACCATTGCTGTTTCCACAGCCTTCTTGATATGATTACAACCTGCTTCAGGATGGGAATCACTCTCATGGCCGCCTAACTGTTTTTCTAGTTCCTCCTGAAATACTTTCTTAGCTTGATTATCATCAAGTGAAGCCTTGAGAGGCTTGCTAACGGTGTCTTTCCTACGTCCAGCAAGCCTCAAACAAATACGTGCTCGCACTAGGGCATGATCTGAATCCAAACATGTGCCCCAGAACGAGCGACAGTCCTCTATCGAACCCCTCCATCTGTGGCTGATGGCGATATGATCTAGTTGTGTCCAACGTTGAGACGACTTCGAGGGTCGCCAGGTCAAAAGGTGTTTTTCCTTATGCTTAAAATTAGTGTTTGCTAGAAATAGTTGGTTATCTGAGCACAGTTGCAACAGACGGTCACCATTGTCTGTTCTTTGAGCCGCGAGACCGTAACATCCACCTAGGTGTCTTTCATTTTCACTTAGTCTACCTACTTGTGCATTGAAGTCACCAGCCATTATAACTATATCAGAGCGCTTAACTTTTTGGAGGAGGTTCGAAAGCTTTCTGTAAAACTCATCTTTTACATCATCTGGGCTGCAGTCAGTGGAGGCGTAGGCTGATATGACGAAGAGGCAACGACGAGTGTCCCTATCTTTCCGAGTCCTTACTGTCCCGTTCAGTCGGACGGCGCACAAGCGACTATCTACAGGGATCCAGTCAATGAGAGATTGTTCTGCCCTACGACTCAATGCTATACCTACACCGGCGAGGCCCTTAGAAGCAGCATCAGGGCTACCGGATACACAAAGGGTAAATCGAGCTGCTTCTTTATCTTGACATGGTGAGGTCAAATGAGTGATGCTACTCGGATCCTGTATGCGCGTTTCCGAGACGCAGCACACATCGATGGAACAAGATTTTAAAGTCCTAGCTAATGATGCCTGTTGCCCTATTTGACACAATGTCCGTACATTGAATGCTCCAACATGTAGTTTGGAACGGGGTTTAAGGAGACCAGGAACGACGTTTCGCAAACTCGCATCGTTTGCATTAGCTGTGCACTGTAATAAATGAATGTGAGAAGAGTTAGTTGTGGAGATAAGAGAGGTATTAGGGAATGTAGGAAGGATTTGATTTTGAACAATTTGGTCTCGTGTGCTGTTACGGGTATGAGGGCGGTTATCACTTCCCGGCTGCCCACACCGTGGAAGGTTGTTTCTTGACGAACCTGAAAAGAAAGATGGATTAGTGTTGGTGCGCGACCGCAGAGTCCAAGGGACAACTGCTTGAGGCCGGTCACGCACGGCCTTTTTATGAAAGGTATTTTGAGGATTAGCTCCGTTCTTAAAGGCCCTTAGTGGGCACCCTGATCCAAGGAGACGGAAATCCGTGAGTTAGGGGAGGTGTGACATTTTTAGGGTCGACCTTTTCTAACCCTTACTTCCTTGTGAGAAGGCAGCATCGCTGCAGATGCTGGTTGTCCGAGGGAAACACCTTACTGCTGTCACACCCCTCTGCAGTCAGCAGTACGACTTCGCCCTCAGACCTTGGGTAGCTGCTTTTAGTCTCATCGTTCTCCAATCGACCTGCCTGGCATGGTAAGACCTGCAGGAACATGTGTTCCAGCCAGTATAGCTCGGTTGGGTCATCACGATAGGCAAGCCCGACCACCACGTCAAGGTAGCAGCTTCGGTCATTTCTTGTTGTTTTGGATTGCCAAAATGCCTCGTAAAAAACATTCAAACAATACATACAGTTAAAAATATTCAGCAGTTCGAGTAACTTATGTATAAATTCGAGAATTGTTTGTTAAAAAATATTTGTGCTGAAA
Source organism: Schistosoma turkestanicum (assembly GCA_944470395.2). Classification (NCBI taxonomy): domain Eukaryota; kingdom Metazoa; phylum Platyhelminthes; class Trematoda; order Strigeidida; family Schistosomatidae; genus Schistosoma; species Schistosoma turkestanicum. The sequence goes on from CALYCR020001450.1 coordinate 10,881, forward strand.
GAGTTAAAGGTATGGTGTGAGTGCGTCAAGTAGAGTTAGCTTCTGTCAAACATAGTTGTATATTTGAAGATGAATATGATTATGCATTGGACTGCGTTTTTGTTCATTCATTATTTTTCCCTTTTTTATTTTATATTCTTATAAATTCCTGCACTGTTCATCCTGATAAACACTTTCAGATTACGACGAGCAGTGTATACATCAATGGAGATTTGAAAATATTTGTGATTGCTTCGCACACTGAACAAAACCTCAGGCACTGGAGGCAGGAGTGAAATGATTCAGGAGTACTGAGTTTAATTGAATTAATTTAATGAAGTGCCAGATAACCTTCATTTATGCGAATAAATTTTGAATAAGTTTTCTAATTAAAGTGATATGACACAATGTTTCTCGCATCATCGCTTGTTATGAGTACTTGAATTTAAATTAAATGAACGTGTGTTTTAAGGTGAGAAAAACTGAAAGATGTAAATCTAGAAAACGATAGGCTGATACAAAATTGATTGTTCATCAAGAATACTATTGATAACGATCAGTATCCGAAACAGATGAAAAATTGATTTTGTTAACAAAACCAGTCGTATGTTAATAATAGGAATCATTTTGGTGAACCAGCAGTTAAAATGGCTGATTGATTCCTAACAACGTAATTGATATATGATTTTCGTAAACACCCTATTCAATAAAGTTATTTTTTATCGCACCAATCTGTTACAATGAGTGTCATGCAATAATATTTTGAATACTAATCTCGGGATATATGTCAGTCCGAAAGTAGTTGATAATCAGTCTTCGATTAGTACTTTCAAAAGTTAGTTTGTCGTTTGATTTTGATTATTTACTGAACTAGTGTTTGGATGGAATTCGTGAATAACATAATAAGATAATTTTAGGCTAAGTAATGTCAGTTACCTCTGTTTAAATATGTTTACTGCAAAGTAAATAAAAAGCGACAAAAGTGATTGGGAGATAGAAAAAATCATTTTATTTCAAACAAATATATGTTTATATGGATGTATATACAAATATATATACATATATATATATATATACACATATATATCTAAATATATACATAAATATATATATATAAATATATATATAAATATATATATTCCATTCAATTCGACTACATTTAACGCAAACTGTCATACGTGCACAAACCTTGTAGATTTTTCAAGCGGGTTACTAATGGTGGTCTAACAATGATGATTGATTAATGATTTCAAATGTGTAAAAATAAATTAACTTCAAGCCATAACTATGCAATACAACTGTGAACTTAGCGCCAGTGACTGATATCACACAGTTTATTTGAATTAGTGTCCCTAATGATAGAATAAAACGATTTCTACATTCATGATATGTGGTAATATTACTTAATCAAATATGGAGTGTTTCACATAGTTGACGTTGATCAAATATAACGCTACATCTGTATCAGTAGCTGAATAAAAATGCTTGACTGAATGATTTATTGGTTAGGAGAAGAATTCATCTTCGCTAGTGGAAAAATGCAATTTGTGTCATGTAATTTATTAGCTCACAGTTTGTTCCATATATGCTCCATAACTCAGCTTGCGTGTACTTCTATTTTCGTCTGACATTTTCAGTAATTAGGTTGATTCTGGAGGATTGCTTCAAATGATAAGTATTGACATGGTTTGACACTTTTCAAACACCCTTTCATGTAACCCGAAATTTTAAAATATCAATCAACATATGAGGTTACAGTTGTATTTAGTGTTCCTATGAATCAGGGAGAATGTGACGCATTACTGCTTGAAGCGCAGCAGAAAGCAGTACGAATAAACGTATTGGTCATGGTTGAGTATGATAAATGAACTGGAGAAATAAACAAGAAATGCCAAATGATGGGAGGGTTCTAATATATATTTCTTTTTTAATTTCAACATCATGACAATTTTGTCGAACAATAAAATAATCAACAAAGAGAAGAAATTGATCATTAACGTAAACTTCACCATTCAATACGATTCAGCGACTTCAACTTCACAATATGCACAATACTAAATGTGAAATTTACATGACCTCCTATAGTCGGTCATCGTACTGTTACCGAAATATAACTGTCCATGTACGGATTCATTAACTTCTCAACAGCTGTCTGCACAGATTCTGACGCATTTTTTTACAGAAACTGTGGTTTTTAACCTGTCGCTGTAATGCACAGTGTAAACTGCAAAACCAATTTTAAACAGATGACTTTAGGACATTTTGAAATAAACTTTCATGGATAAGACTTCAAAGCAGTTGTTCAAAATAGTCCCTAACTAAGATGATTGTGAGTATTTCATTTTCTACTGCGATTACAACAAAAATAATTCCCATCAGAAATCTTGACAAAAAACAATAAGAAATACGATCGAAAAATAAAGCTTGTTAAACAGTCGATCATTCACAACAAGACAAAAAAGGTATCAAATTTCTTCTGTATCGTGATGCAGCTGTGATAAAAATAGAGTACTGAGTAAAACCCTTACTATTATTCGTTACATGTATCTGTCAAATGCAGAGATAATCTAACGCTTTTGTCAAAAAATGCTAAGTCAACTGTCAAGTGATTTCTTTTAGCGCACCATAAGAAAAGCTAACCGAATCACGAGCATGAATTTAACAACACGTGAGAAAAAATAGACACGTACCTTAAAATACACATAAACGTGATTGGTTTTGATCTGATTCGTCGATTATTATCTGTAAATGATTTTTCCTACAAGTCATTATATCTGACGGATTTGAGTGTGCATTGTGGATTCTTAGTAACTTTGACGATAAACTTTCGTCATGTTACGCAAAAATATAACAAAGTTGTCAAGCAGGACATACAGTATTTGAAGGTTAGATGTTTTTTTTCTAAAATACGTAAATTATGGATGTCTTGTTATGAAAACTAATTTGAGGTTGTTATCTGTAGTAACAACCGGTCGTATTGATTCAATTGATGAATACTTGCAAATTAAAAGAGGTGAATAATGCAAATGCAGTTGTACGGGGAATGCTTCTTAGCTTAGTGTCGCTCAAACATGTATCGGAGTAAATCTTATCAAAGTTTATGTTAGTTCAGAATAATAATGCACATCCTTTCCCGTCGAAAAGAAACCACCTTATTTATCGAATGAATCTCAATTTATGCAGTTTGTAGCAACTTTGCAAGTACTGAAGAATATGAATAAGTGTGGAACATACTTCAAAGACTGGAACCTTATACTTCTCTTCAACAACTACTAACAGAATTCAGAGTAGGTTTGAAACATTGCATTTATTCGACTTTGAAACTTTAATAGACAATCTTGTTCAGTGATGATGTTAAATATTAAGCAGTATATAAACTGTGAACATACGGCGACTGGTAGATTGCTGTTAAGTTACTTCGACGGAGCAATCAGTTGTAAATCCAAAGACTTCACATTGTTCTTTCTAGCGGAGAAAATGTTTCTGGAGAAATTCGGTGTTTCTTGAATTTCATCAACACCTCAAGTTGCTCATTAGATACATACGATGAAAATATCTGTCGCATTATCCACAATTGTTGTTTGTGTCAACACATGCTCAATAACCCAGTTTGCGTTAAATTCTTCTTCCATCTGACATGTTCAATAGTTTGTTTGAATAACGAGAACCAGATTTCTGCGTTCTTATGCTTATTTACAAGCGTTTACGTCTTGACATCAGCTTGAAACTTCAGGCATCCATGTGTAATAAAAACAATATTTTTGCAAATTGGAAGCATATAGTAAACTTTTTAGATATCACCACAATTCTACATTTGAGAGAGTGAAATATATCGAAAATAAAATTAGACTTTCGATGAGCCTGAACTAAACTTATAGTCAAAGCACTATAATAATCATATGTCACAACATCCGTCTAAATAAATCTAATATGAAATATCCATACTTGACTCCCTATATTCATGTCGTTGATCATAAAAACACATATTTTGATGTTTCCACAAAAATTAAAGTCACCTGTACGTACGTCAACTAAGAACAATGCCTATTTGATTCCTTTGAACCTAACGTCATGAGGAAAAATTCTTATCATACGTCAGCCAAATATAAGTTAAATGCATTGACTCAAGTTGTTCACTAGATTTATCTACGAATTCGATGGTGGGTCGGATTATGTCAATCGTAACTGAACAGTCTATGTGGACAGGAATGGGTTAGTCCTTGAATAGAACACTTCAGGCATACTGGATTAGGTAGAATAAATGAGTCGGTCAATACAAATGTAAGCATCGGTACAAGTAGTAATAAAATTTGAACCCTAACGATTGATGGGAACTTGTTTTATTGAGATAAAACAAAATTTAGAATGATAACTATTCTTTGAGGTTTAATTATTATTTTTATTTCTCTTCGGTCAATCATTCAATCACTGACACCAGTTGAAATTTGTGTGACAAAATAGTGCAGATATTCTTTGCTGAAAATATTTGTCACAATATCAAATATCATTATTCTGCACTTGCTTCGAATTTGACGAGTCCTCGCTGACTCTCTTTCATTTACGGGATGCAATTCACTCTCGGGATATTTCATCAACCTGGAAGCAATAAAAAGTTGTCTCCATCCATTGATTGACAATCTGAAAACATTTTCGGGCAAACGGAACGATTACAAGTAAGAAACATTGTGCAGTAGGTCTAGCTGCATTAATCAACAGCTCCTTTTCCAGTTGCTTTGGCAGCATACATACATCCACTCACTCACAAACACAGGACTTGTGGACAAGTTACTCGATACACGCCAACTTACTTACTCATAAGGTCAAAGGTAAAGTTGCGATTTTGAAGTACTTTGTGGCTCTGTTACTTGTAGTTTTATTATATACTACCTGATTTCTTCTTTCCTAAACCCATTTATTTTGTGTATCTAGTATTTTAACTTTCTCGGTCTGCACTTTCTATCCTGGTGATAAGTAATACGGTCTCTAGTTCACAATACACTATAACCGCCAGGTAAACTTGTAGAGGCATGAACGCCGTGGTTTATAGTGCTTCAAAAATCCCAATATCGTGCGAACGGGTTGTTAAAATATCCAAACAGTCAGTCGATAAGACGCCTATCGGTTTCAGTACTTTAGATAACTGAACGCAAACACCGCGGAGGAGGCAAGACACCACTCCTTTTCATAACAATACCAGTTAGCTGGTTAAAAAAGGAGAAGAAGACGCTTCAAGCCCATTTGAAAAACGTCAACGCTCAGAAACAGCATAAGGATGACTGTTTTGCCTACTCAATACCAATTAAAATCAGCGACCGCGATTTCGACAGCAACTTCTGTAGTACATGGGTACATTGTCACTACGACAGCACAGTACCTAAAGTGTATAATGGATTCATGCTGAGTAACCCCTGTCCATGGTTCTGCTATTTTTTGATCTCAGTATACAGTATCTGAAGCAGTGACGAAGCCACAAGGACCACACAAAATCATCTCTAAAGTTCAAACGACCAAACCAAAATCGCCTGGCACCAAACCAGTAGAACAAGTGATCAAGGCTATCACAATCCTGCCTAACACACCGAGAAAACCTTTCACTATCTGCTAGCCATACAAAACAGTGGATGAACGTGAAGAACGGAAATAGCAACACTCAGAGTCACAAGCGGCTACCCCCCAACAACAGAGACGACAGATCAAACTCAATTATTTTATATAATGTGCCAGTATCGGAAGAAAGCTTGCTAGAAGGTAGGGCTGCCTTCGAAAAAAAGCAGTGGGACAAACACCGCACAACCTTTGGAATGTGCAACGTTCCAGTCGAAATATGATGCCTTTTCACAGGCCAAAATATCTCGAAAGGAAAACATCCTCCAATTGGGATAAATATTGACTCGGCACGACCTACTGAAGACATCATCCTTTCATCCCAAAGACCATCGATCAAATTGCCCTCGCCAATTCGTATCAGTCATAACAAGCCATGGTCGGTACAAATGACAGCCAGAACTGCTTCAGGCACCCACTAACATGGTAGTTCACGGTGTACCTGATTTCACCAGCGGTAACCCATGCGAAGCTCACGAGCACGATGAGCGAAATGGCGATGGCTATCACGAAGCCTATCCTCCTCACACCACTAAGGCTGTTTGCATTTCTGTGTTGCACCTCCCGTCTCACCATACATCCATCAAGTCACCACGTCTGATGGCTGTGACATCGGAGAACCGAGAATACCTAACTGAAACCCCTGAAGCTTAGTCCAATTCGAGGAACAATCTGCCTACCCACATCAGGTAATGCGAAAGCCGACCCAGATCTGTGAGACAACAGCATGGACGCCCAAATGAACGCACGAAAATGATAGATAACCTCTGTTAACAACCCCTAACAGAAGATATGATTGAAACCCACCGCGCAGGGCAGTTCCCACAGAACTTTTCGAGTCGGTTTGAATAACTTGTCTGAAAATGCGACAACGGCTGCTGCTGCAGAAGTACACCAGGTGCTGAGACAAATCACCAAGTGCCTCTTTAGCAACGTAAGAGGACTATGTAGTAAGCTGCTACAAATCAGGAATATGTACTCTCAGATGGATCTGAAGATCATAATCCTAACTGAAACATGGCTATCCACTGACATTGCAGACGAAGAAGTGAGCTTGCCAGGCATGACACTCTTCCTAAGCGATAAGGAACACCAAACTGGAGGTAAAGTGGCTATGTATATAAATAGACACTTAAAAGCACAGCGACTATATCACACCCAACTAACTGAGGTGACTGAATCATATTGGTGTTGTTTCCACACGAATGGCACGAAATACTTGATTGGAGGGATCTACCGACCTCCTTCGGGTATTAAGGCATGGAAAAGCAAACAGATCGAGGTCATACTGCAACTGCCACCTCTGTAATTTCATTAGGTACTCTCAGCTGGAGATTTCAATACGCCATCTTTAAATCTCAGCAATCAGAGAATAACTGCCACGGGTTGGTTCCGAAGACAAATTGGTACAGCCATTAGAGGATATGGGTGACTGACCACGTATGCAGTGCCACTAGATGGATTAAGAAAGGGAAGTCCCCAAACCTTGATTATCTGTTAACAAATGACCAGTTCCTGGTTGGGGATATTCACGTCCGCCCATCGATAGGTAGTAGTGACCATGGAACACTCATATTCAACTTGGTCACAAACGAAACACACACACCAAGGGTTGTGTTCTCTAAAAGGACTAAACGTAAAAGACCTCACCAACCTACAGATGCCCCTACAGATGATCTTCAACACAAACGTTTCTGATCAGTTAAACCAGGTGCCCACATGTTCAGAGTTTTATGCTAACCCATTGCCAACTGATGGCTGAATCTACATGCTTATCACTCTTGACTTAGTACCAAGGAAACTAAAATACTTACGACCAAGTAAGTCACCAGGTGGTGACAAAATCCGCCCCATACTCTTGCAAAACTGTGCAGAAGTCCTCTGCTGATCGATATGCGACCTGTTCAGGCTTTCACTGGAGTCGCAACAGTTCCGAGCCGAATGAAACCAAGCTATTATCTCTCCAGTATTCAAAGTAAAAGATAGAAGGGACCCAGATTGTTACACATCAGTCTCACTAAACCAATATTATCAAAGGTAATGAAAGGACTTGTGAGCGAACAAACGACGGAGTATATGGATAAGGATAAAATAATCCATGAAGCTCAACATGGGTTTCGGTAAGGCAGGTCGTGTTCATCTAATCTTCTCATCGCATGGAACAGTTGAACATCGTGTCTGGACCGTAAAATACCGGCACACGTAATATTAATCGACTTTGCAAATGCGTTTGACGCAGTAACTAACGCACACCTATTCGAAAAGGTTGTGCAAATGGGCTTCACTGACCCATTCATTTCCTGGTTCAGAAACAAACATGAGAATGGAAAGTTTCGCACCAAGGTAAACAGAGTTCACTCGAGCAGGCGAGTATCCGCATAGGGGAGGTTCACAGGAGAGCATCCTAGGCCCATTTCTCCTACTGATATTTATTAACGACTTGCTAGGCTCAGTTAGCTCACCAGCATTGATCTACGCAGACGATGCAATGATCTGAAAGTCTATGAGAAGCGGAGAGTATTCGACTGAGCTTCAAAAGGACTTAACATCTTTTGAGAAATGATCAGTGAAAAGCTGATTAAAACTCAACCAACCGAAGTGCAACGTCATGCATCTCCTGCCTTACATGACGCAAACGATTTATACCCTCAATAGATATCCGCTCCATGATGTCTCCCCAGAGCAAGATTTCGGTTTAATAACCCTAGAAAGCCTCCACACAATTCATAACTATGCAGCCAGGATGAATGCGACTCTTCACTTTATGCGAAGACAGCTTGGTGCTTTCACTAAGAAATGTTTTAAACTCTGTTAAAGACGTACGGACGACCACACTTGCAAGTTCACAACGTCAACACACCCAGTCTGCCTAAAAAAGACAAATCTCTTAGATCGAGTGAAGAGACGAGCAACCAAATCCGTGAAAGGGTTGAAAAATAAACCTAACGACGATAGACTATAGCTCTTGGGTTTATTTACACTGAGCTACAGGTAAATCAGAGGTAGTCTGATTAAGGCGTACACCATAATAAACATGTGAAGCCATTCCAATGTCAGCATCCTACCGATGCATCACCACCATTCCCTTCGAAGAAATCCTCGAAAGATTGCATATCAAAGAGCGGATACTCAGATTCGTGCACACTTTTCCTCATTGCGACTGGTCGATACTTGGATTACTCTCCCGGCCAAGATAACCACAGTTCCTTCAGTGGACTGCTGTAAGAAGAGACTTGATAATCACGTACTCAAATACAAACTATCATCTTACTCTCGAACAAGCTGTTCATGATGCACACCTTGAGACCTGCTAGTTGTTATCATTGACATCTACTCAGATCACTCAAATATTATCTTCCTTTTCCCCACAGTTTACACTCTGGTCCTCTCTAAATTCATCTATATATTACGCAGTTCAGAAATTTCATTCATATTACCATCAGAATTGTATGCTGATTATCCTTATTACTCTCCACAGTGCAACTTACTGATCCCTGGTCTGTTTTTGTGACGTCTACTGGTATCCAGTGACCCTACTGCCCTGAAACAAAAGCTTTCATTTAAGTGCCGAGACATACGAACTCACAACTAACTGCCAACTAACTAGAATTAGACAGCCGAGTGCCTAGACTTCCATCCATTGGACGTTACCAAACACCTGGAACCGCACCGAAAGAACAGGTCAGGTATACAACAACATAGAACTTCGCACTTAAATACACAAATTTAGGTTGTCACACCTTATCAGCATATCACAAAATAATGAACTGTCTCTGTAGACGTGAAATAGTAAGTCCTTGAATAGAACACTTCAAGCTCACATGATCGGGAAGAATATAAGAGTCTGTCATTACAAATGATAAACGTCAGTTCAAGTGATAAAAATCTTTGAACGGTAATGTATCATGGGAACTCGTTCTAAGGTGACAAAAACGATACTTTAAGGTTCAATTGACATTTTATTTCTCTTTGGTTATTGTATTTATGGTACATTCAACCAATGATAATAATATTGAATGAGCATCATTTATTGATTTTGAAGTTAGATATGGTGATCATATCGGTTTTAATTTACGAACAAAATCGATCTAGAATTCATATTTTTGTGACAAACAACTTCAGATATTCTATGACGAAAACATCTGTCACAATATGTCTGCGATTGTTATTATAACTATCGTAATATTACTTCAATTATCATAAATGTTAAGATCTCGTGTATGTTAAAGAATAAATGACTTCAAACTTGCACCTAATTGTTTTAGATTTGGATCCGCAGGAAGCTGCAAGTGGACAAATTGAGTCCACTGCAGTTTTCAAAATCGTAGAAAGGCAAAGAGTTGTGCGTGGGGTTTGCGATTACAACTGTGAAAACAATAATCCAGAAGTAACAACTGCTGATTAAGAGTTCTCTACGAATAATACCTAGTATTCGCTGTCCAGGCACCATCAGCAGCAACATACTGTGGGATAGCGAAAACATATTCCAGCTTAGAAGGAATTAAGCAAGTAGCGGTGGAAGTAGTTTACACATTCTGCAACAACGTCACATATGCACCACTGAAAAAACACTCACCAGGAAGCGTGAATGGGTATAGGTAAATCAAAAAGCACATTACTCAAAAATTTATAGAAATTCATTAGTATGATGAGGAAACATTCGACATAGAAAGAAAGCTCATCAGCGTGTTGGTAATGACGGTAAATTAAGTAGGCTCCAATACTACATTTAAAGTTTATCAAATGAAGACTGCTGCTTATATTTTTTCGCATATATCTTCACTAGTGTCCGTGAAAAAAGGCGTAATATATTTCCCCCCAGATAACTCTCGACCGATATAAAATTAATATGTCAAATGTAAACGATGGCTCTCATGCAAATACATACTCGAATAAATTTTTGATATTCCCACTTTTCATCGCAAACGAAATAATGTGTACAGTTATTATATTATTCTCCCGAGTGACATATTGTCGCAGATCTTCTTACAATAATAATAATAACATTTGATTGCAATTTGTGTTCAGTTTTAGAATCATCTTGAGAATAAAACCTAAGAACCAACTCAACTAACGTACTATTTCTGACTTAGAAATAACGTGATTGAATCTTACTACTTACTGTAGAGGAAAGGAATTAATGTATTCTTACTTCAATGAAGACGACGTAACAAGAAATTTACTAAAAGAAATCTTGTCTAGTCTCAACTTAACTTTGATAAATCAACATTTAGTCTCGCAAATATCCTAAGGATAAAAATAATATTACAGTAATATTTTTAATTATATTGAATCAAGCATACAAAATTCATGTTTCTCTTGACAAGTTATTGCTTTTCCATTGAATAGCATTATACAATTTGAGGTTTTCGACGCCTTGTATGTGGATACCTGGTCTTCCCGTATTTTTGTCTCCTTGAGACATTAATTAATTCGGATGAATTGAAAAACGGCTTCAAATAGAATTCTCTTGGACAATTTCCAAATGAAGTGCAGTTAATATGTGAAAATGATCTGTTCATACAAAACCGTACTTCCTCTAAATTGAAATATTTGGCACCCTGGTAAAGGTTTGCGAAATGATGGAAAGAATCATTGTTGAAAACGCTTGCAAAAAGGAATATCACTAAAAATTTCATGATTTAAATTATACTTGAAATGTTAAAAGAACTAAGCATTTGTAAAGAGGTTTTATTAAAAGTCGCACTTTGACGATCAAAGGAAATTGGAATTACGTTGATCGAAGCCACACGAATGTGAGAGAAAAACTTACTTTCCCGCGGCCTTGCCTGCATATTATCAGAGCTGGAAAACCGTATTCTATCTTCATTATCTTTTGGAAGTATGTTAGCTATGTAAATAGGAAAATACAATAAATTTCTAATGACAGTAAAAATTAATGTTGAATTATTACTTCAAATGGCTTTTGACACATAATTTTGATACAGTAAATATGATCTCTTTTGATGTGAACCTACACAATTTGTCTGGAGGTTGTCAGTCGATTTAAATGTAAAGCGAGTAAATGTGGAATGATACAAGTAAATAATAATAAGTTTATGGTAAATTGGTCAGGTACGATAATAGTAAACACAATGAGTAAGCCTCAACGACGAAAATAGTTTAACTTTTTTGAACGAAGAAAATGTATCGTTTCTTGAAAAACTAAGTGTTATCTAGCAACTGAGTTATTACGTTTCACATGTAAATGATCAGGTTTCATCTCACGTGAAAAACCCAACGCGCCTTCTGAACAACATGATGTCATAAGAAACACACACATAATACCCTATAATGAAGCACAAAAGTTATATTTATAATCTGCAGTTGGTAAGTGATATAAATAAGTAATGTGTGCGTATTTGTTGACAAATACACTTACATTATACAATGTTCGATTGCTTGGAACGATGTTATGGCGTCTCAGTGTGCTGTAATAAAGTATATCAAAGAAAACATTCTAATAATTTAACGTATCTTATCCTCATCATCGTTTCATAAAAATATTCTAGCAATTGCTGAAAATCGTCATTTTGTTTCGACAAGTGATTAAAAAAAATTGAGTTGATCAATCATTTGTAACTTGTTTTCATTATTTTCGTAACATTGCTGTATGAGTTTATTTATTGGTGGCCATTTATTGACATTCATATCTTTGCATGTATCCCGATACTGACATGAATACGGCTTCAAAAACCGATAGTATCTTGTACGTCGTGCCTTTATACAAGTGCACCACGTTACGAAGTTCAATAAAAATAACAGAATAATCAATCAGGTTACACGTTTGACAGTGTGATGATTTAAAGCAATCACCACAACATGGGTTGATCGCTCAGATGGCCTAATCTCCGTGGTATGTAATTTGTTCGCATAAGTTTTAATCGTCCGTCCTAAAGAGTGATTAGTTTGAGCGTAAATAACAAAAGAATAAATTTAAGTCACAATCAGTCACCCACCAAATAAACTAACTACACATCGAATCCAACATATTATAATAGGAATTGGATCACATACTTCAAAAGATCTGTTTTGTTATAAACTTCAAGAGCAGTTTTGAAGTAACCATAGACGCCTTGTATTTTAGGATCTTGAACTGCACACTGTCCGTGTTTATTAAATTGGAATTCCCTAATAAAAAAACAGGTAAGATAATTTTTCAGCGCTCTACACAAAATCATTTCCGCAAATTTAGTTATCATCATACATGATCATGAGTGATACAATGAAAATAAATTTGAATTGAAAGTCATTACGCTGGACGTGAATAACAAGATGAATCTTAGTACGCTGGAATTTGAAAATACTGTCGTGTAAATAAGACTAGGTTTATTGCTCTCAATCGGAGATTTTAGATAGAAATCGTTTAGGCTACAACGACTGACGTGATTTTTATAATATTTTCGATCATTTTTACGCTAGTTTGTCTGCTTACACTTGACACGACGCACGGATACTAACTCGTCATTTTATAACTAGCAAACAAGTTATGCTTTCGCTTATTAAATTAGCGACTTGAAATAGTAGTTTGTATATCAAAATTGTGCTTAATTTTGAGAACTGTGATGAATGATTTTCTCATCAGCCCACCAGCACACGAAATTGAACATTTCACACTACCCATTTGTGTGCTTCCGAAATCTGTGTTCAGCTACTGAAAGTGGGTAAATATACATTCACATTCACTCTTACCAAAATATTTCTTTCGAGGAACAATTTCTTAAACAGGACCATTTTTGATCTAATTCTGGTCTCAATGGCTGAAATAAAATGAAAACTCTTGTTAGTTAGCTATAGCTCGATAATTTTTTAATCATAGTGCAAGGTCATTCAAATGTGAGTATTCACACTCAATGTCCCGAAGAATCGGCTCAGTATTCTTCAGGTTTGCCGAGATTTCTTTACATTTTGCTTATTGTTGATATTCTCACTTATCAACACTCACCCACGTTATCAGTCCAGACAATGTTGAAAATGAAAATGTGACATTCACAACGAAAGAGTGCTCAATCATCGACAATTAGTTTGAAAATTCTAATATTTAAAAACATTAAAATGAAGCGGGTTAATTTCTTTTTCACTTTCGCGCTTTTATCAACGAATTGTTATATACTGCTTTCCTGCTTGCACATCTTGAGCAGACATCTCAAGAAACTGGGTCATTTGAAAGCAATAATGTGTTGTTATATACATCGAAAGATGATTGTAGAAACTCGTAATTTGTCAGAGAATAATATTTCGATTTAAATGTATTCCTGTTTTGCCAGCATCAGTTCACTGTAGACGATATGAAAATTCTGTTTTATTTTCAAACTTATTGATAGGGTTGTAACAGGAATAAATAATTTTGAGTAACAAAACGGCCTGCACAATAATCATGCTGAGTTAAAAATCTATATAGAGATTTATGAAACACATCTTCTGAACAAGAAAGCGTTTGAACTTATTCTCGAATCATTGATCATTGAATTGCATTGCTAGCGAATAAACGAGATCACAACATAATTCGAATACTTAATTTACATTATTCATTCAGGTAATAACGTTTAATCTTATTTTAATGTAACTCATTATCTTAAGGCTGATTTTGTGAAACATATATATGGTGTTCCTATCTGTCTTTACCTTCTCCATTATGCAGTGTACTTGTATAAATCATAAAAAGAAATGGCAGTATGAATGTTCAATGTGAAGTTACTTCATCACTGTACAATTAACTCCGATTTTTCATATTTACAACGATAAATTACAATTAGTGATTATCTAACTATCAATCAATAGTTTTTTGGTTTGTGCTCTTTTATTTAACATTAGATTCAATCACAAGTGACATTAAATAACACATAATGATTAGGGAAATACTTCATCAAACTCACATCTAAAAGTGTTGCATTGAATATTACGGTCGGTGTGCAATTCGGAGTTATGTCTGGATAAATTTGAGGCCTGTCCAACGAAAAAATCGAACAACGATTATTTTTCAAACTTAACGTGCAATTGTATTGTACTGTATTTTGGTGAATAACACGTTTAACAAAAATGTTCCCTCTGTGAAGTGTCTAACGTGATACAAGGGCACTGAACATGCCAGTCTTGGTTCGGCTCTAAAAAAATCAACTTTCGAATGAAAAAAATCTATATATTCCATGAGAAGAATAATGTAATAAGTAATAACTGAACTTCTTGAAAATGGCTTCTGTATTCACCAGAACATTCCTAGGATTTCTTTATTGTTATGCACCTGTTAGGTATATATTCCATTTCATTCAGGTGATACATGTGATTTCCAAAGTGTTTGTGTCCTTTTAGAGAATAGGTTTACATCAGAACCTCTTCACATCTTAAGTAAACTATCACAGTACGGTTTCATGTAAGTTCGCACGACTTCATTACAGGTGCATTATCATAGATTCATTGGATTACCAATTAATAACGACAAATACGGGCACCTGAATTCTATTTCAATCTTCATTCAACATTCACACAATGTAAAATCAAAATATTCTCTTACCAAAGTCCATGAATTGTGAAAGATGTCACTCCGTCTGGTATTGGGAGCTAAATAAAAGGAAAGCAAAGTTATATAAAAAGGTTATGTTCAACCGTAGTAACGATTATACGTTTTGAAATTTGTATCAAGTGTTCGGAAACTTTTGTGGAAAACCAACTCATCATTATGTTATCCAGGGTTGTTGTATACAACGTTACTAAAGCACATTGATGAATTTACTTTGTTTTGGATTCAATAATACAATTTCATGACGGTTCACTTTAAGATCATGAAGTTCTTGAATTCTATTTCGTTTCCGTTCACATAATCGTCACGTTGTGGATTATTAATTGTGATTATCAAGTTCGCTGAAAGCAATTTTGTCATCATGCAATTTTCAAATTCAAATTCGTTACTAATCACAAAATAATGTATCCTTTCTAGCTGCATTTAGTCGATAATAAGCGATGATATAACTCAACAAAATCAAATTAAATATCCTTCTACAAAGATACGATCCATTTTCTGTAACTTGATCCACGGACGTCGTGATGACGAAAACTGATTATAGTTAATTCAGTTAAATTTCTTATCATGAATAAAATAAAGTAATCTTTTCAGTGATAAACTTAGGTTGTTCATAATTAGGGAAACATTACTATATACGAATAACAATATGTTGGAGGCCAAATTAAACCAAACGCGAAGGAATCCCAACTTATATTTTGCGTTCCAACAATCACAATTGTAGTGCATGCAAGGACAATCAAACAAACGATCCTACAATTAATAAATGTATAAAGAATAGGTTAGGTGTTTCAAGTATCATCTAAAATTCAGAGCTGTTGCAAAACGTGTTTGATGATTAAGATATATACATATCCAAAGTCATGGTCTTGTCATTTTTGTCCATACCATAATCCTGTTAACATAAATATGTGATAGTTTCGAGTGATTGAATTTTGAATAACATAAATCAATTCGAAATAATATAACTAAATCATGAAATTCATATTTACGTAGGACTTTCATTATGAAATATACTGGTTGACACATGATGTCGGAAACATTGACAATTTCATTTATCATAACAGAGATTAACTGAATATCGACTTACAATTCGTGCATTGATAACCAACAAATATTATTGTCAATGAAAACCGGAAAGCGTATTTGGATTGTAAATGATTTAAATTACGAATATATATATATATATATATATATATATTTATATATATACATTCAATACTACTTGTTTAAGTCAAATTTTATTCTAATCACGTATGTAGGTGAGGTCACTGCACACAATCTCGTGAGGTTCATTCACACGATTGCTCTATATTCACTATGAGTCAATAAACACACTTACACAATAAAGTGATGATTTCATGGTGACACTGTCACGTTGTTCAATTTTGCACGTTTACTCAATCGTTTAAATGTGTTTCTTAGAACAACACAACTAGTTTAAAATATTTAGCAGGTTGAGTAACCTTATGTACGAGATCAAGAATTGTTTTTTGAAATCAATAGTTGTGTGTGAGAGTTCATCAGATAGTGATAGCTTCTGTAAAAGTTCGCAATGTATATGAAGATTTATTCCTACTAATTCAGGTTCATCGCATCATGTAATCTCTTTAATGTTCAATTTATGACTCACCAATTCTGTGATGACTGATACTTTATATTATCCTCAACCTCCTACGCTGTACATCCTGATAACCGCCATTAGATATCGGCAAGTGTTTTATACATCATCGAAGAGTTCTTGGGATTTGTGATTGCTTCTTAAAAACCACAAAACCACAGTCATTCGAATCGAGAGTGAAATGTTTCAGGAGTATCGCCGAACATAAAAGTAACCAGACGGTAACACATGTTTGTGGCAAACAATGGCCTTCATAGTATACTGCCGACTAATCGAAATTAATTACGAACGTTCGTGAATGTTTGTAAACTAGCTGTTTATTATGGGAGTAACGCCTAACAAAATAGTAACTAGATGGTAACACATATTTGTGGCAAACAATGGCCTTCATAGTATACTGTTGACTAATACAAAATTTGTAAACCAGCTGTTCAATATGAAACAGTTACATACGATAGCTGTAATCTCTGAATATAATATGAATGCTTCGCACCGAGAATTTTTTCACTTAGTAACCTCAATTACATCTCGTCAAGTGCATAATCAGAGTTCACTTAGAAGTTCACAATACTTATGTTGAGTGTAATGTTAGTGAGAGGTAGCAGAAGACATTGAATCGATGAAACTGAAATCAGCAAAAACAAACTTCAAAATAGATCCTTTATTACAACAGACTAATTTTTGTTGTACCATTGTTGATGAAAACTGAGATGTTATGCATATGAAAGAGCTCATAAAAGCCAACTAGTAACTTGACCTGATTTACGATGGTTGTTTTTGACTACAACTCTGTTGTTATACTCGATTATTATTTATTCACTAGTAAATCTTCTACTTAGCATGGGAAATATCATGTCAAATTAAAGAGTGTGAATGTGCATTACTCACATATCTCACTGCTTGACAAAATGACGACATGAATGATCAACTTACTTATAAAGCCCTACAGCATAAATTCGTTTTTTAATTCGGACAAGTCGACGAATCCATTATATATTGTTATGTCATGTTATCATCTATTACTAACACAGCCGTAATGGCCGATTATTTTGAGCTCGATTTTATTGAAGTTTAAAAAATACGTTTCAGTGAAATAATACTTGAACGCAAAGGTCATAAGAACAAACTTCCATTTCATTCGGAGCAGATCAACGTTCACGTTTTGTGACACGTTTACAATTGTTAGCTTGCTCGCTGATTTATTTAATTTCACCCTTATTTTATTTACTGATAACTCCTACAAACATTGATGAATGCTTGACATTATAATTCATGTTACCAATAGGTTGTGGATTTAGTCATGTAAATATCCGGACACGAAAATGTATCTAGCATTGATGCATTTTAAATGATACAGAATTGTGACCAGAAATAATTTAAAAATGTATATATATTTTATGGAATAAACCGTGATGTAGGGGGCTTGGTTGTCTAAAAACCATTGTAGTTGGATAGAAGCACTAAAATATAGAGAGTAAAACGTCTCGCAGATACATTTTAAAAATCAAACAGTGTCGGAGCGCACATTTGCACTAAGTCGTCAACGCGAACACCTTGATGATGACACATTTTCTAGAAGTAACCTAAATGGCACAAGTCACAGTAAAATTCCTGAATAGTCGGCCGCACATTCAGGAGTGTATCAGAATGAAGCTTTTCCAACATCACGCGCCTGTGACCTAAAATTACAGACATATAGTGTGAGTTATGTAGCGACGAAAAAACAGCGTTGTAAAGAGACATAATATAGGTATAAAAAGAGATAAACAGGGCAGTTATATATCTGTATATAACCAAAGCATCGAAAAAAATCCTTCATGAAAAACACAATTCAGTAGTTATTCTACACAGAAGTAATATTGGCTACTGAAATAATTGTGAACTCCAGCAAAAGTAAAGCAATGAAGAATAGCGAGTTCTTATATGCGCCGTCTGCATCAAATTAATTTTTAAAAAGGACTCATGCTAACACATTTAGGTGGATGGTACATTTATTTGAGCAAAGATTGCAAAAACATGGACTTTAATATGACTTCACTGCCCATGTCCAATTAGACATTCCATGTGTGTCTGAGTAAGCACGTCGTAGGATGGTTTTGACAGAACAGTGATCTCAGGGTAGAGATCACTCAGGGCAGAAGCTAGTCTACGGTATCAAACTCCCTAATACATATAGGTTCGAAAGAGAGAGAAATATGATCATACACTCAGCACAAATGATAGTTGAGAATATAAACAGATAATACCACATTGGCTAAGACATTGTCATTACAATCACTGTAGATGAATTTTCTACCGTAGCAGTTTAATTCGATTCCAATAGACGTATGTCGAACGCACCTTCCCTTAGTCGAATATCAAAACACAATAATTCTAGGAGAAAGTGGTCTATTTATATAAAAGAAATGGAAATGCAACCATTTACTTGCCAATTATTACGTCTTCCAAGTTGAAATTACTCTGATGAGTATCCGAGTTCAAAAGATTGGGTGAAGCTAGTATGCTGCGACGATATCAAATCCAAATATGGCTTTAGCCATATTATATATCAAATTTAAACAACATGTGTACAGTTCAGAAGCAAACATAAAAACTTCAATATAAGTACAAAATATAAAAATAATAACAAAATACAATGATAAAATCTCAAATTGGAATCAAATAAAATACCAAAATGTCAACAAAAAGAGAAAGTTATAACATAACACAAATATATAAACATGGAGGGATTTTCCAAAAAACAAAACATTCAAAAAAGATTCTACACTGGCCCGCAAAATTCCTCCATCCAAAAAAGCAAGCGTTTACTGTCACTTCAAGTTAGGGTTCCCTCTCATTCCCTAATCCACTTCGGAAGAACGAGTAGGACTTACAGCAGTATGCCTACCCGCCCTCTATCAAGCTAACTAAGTACCTATACCTTCCCATCAGGCTTTTGAATCCCATATCTATCGTAGCATGACCTAACGGTAGTATAAACTTTATCCAATTAACCCACATGAACATGTACAACACGTCGTAAAGCTGGTCATATCCTATCCGGGATCTACATTCCATATCATGGGGATGAGTCGTTAATCCACCACCACTTGTTCCGATCGGCAGATACAATGAAGTCCATGATGCTGACTTATCAACAGAAGTTCTTGACCCATAGATAATATGCAGGGGTGAGATCTCCAATTTTGATATTTTCTCGTCTCTCGAAGACTCCAAATAGCATAACATGGGACTAATATTTATCTCTCCATCTCCTGATACAGAGGAGGTTTGATCAGCATTCGTCATCGTCGGCAACTCATTTGTCACATCAGTGACATCCAGATTATTATCATTGTCATCTTGATTCCATTGTGTCAGACAGGTCGCGTCGATTCAGTCTGCACTAGCATCCGTAGAGTGAAACTCTTCCATTGTTTTTATAACTCATCTCTCTACATGAAAGTACAGCATATGTGTCACAATTCGAAACCAATAAACTAACTTGTTGTTCCTCATGTTCCGTTTCAGAGACACACGACATATGCACGTCATTAGCATCGTTATCATGCAACACTGTAGACTGACTGTTACCATGAGACGCTTCCTTCTCATCATCACTTGACTGACAGTCAACCGAAGTAGGAACACTTACAGTTACACAACCTTGTGTATACAGTTCAGAAGCAAACATAAAAACTTCAATATAAGTACAAAATATAAAAATAATAACAAAATACAATGATAAAATCTCAAATTAGAATCAAATAAAATACCAAAATGTCAACAAAAAGAGTCAGTCATAACATAACACAAATATATAAACATGGAGAAATTTTCCAAAAAACAAAACATTCAAAAAAGATTCTACAATCACACCACATCATATCTTATATATCAGTTCAGTTCTAAGAATAGAGAAATGCAAATGAAGAATGTTCGCGTTTGATATAAAGTGCAACGCATCATGTATCCGATATAGTCTGAATTCAGTTGATGTCAGTTAAACCAATAAATGGAGGAATCATATAATGGAGAGATGATATAACATTGATAATATGGTGGCTTACAAGATAGTTTTCAGAAACATAATGGACGAATTTTGATGTTGACGGAAATATTGTCTGTTTGTCAATATAAAACATACGTAAATTTGTGTAAACTGTTTATTATAACCAAGAATTCTATATGGTATTCTATAGGACACTTAACGATGTAGTGTGAGGAAAAACATCTCATTGTTCAATCTTTCTTTACAGACAGGAAGTATTGTTTCCCATTTGTATGCTCCGGTGATTTTAGTAAGGATCATATGATGAGAATTATGGACAATGTAATTGCAATAAGAAGATTTCAATGAGACCATGTGCGTGTTTTACAACGCTTTATTGACAAGTGTAGTTCGTATCTCTTCACCTCTTATTGTCGTCATCGTCGAATAATTGCTATAAATAACAAAACAATATTTCCAATTTACTTTATTAACTGAAAGTTATCGAATTCTATTATTTTCTATGAGTACAGGTTAACCTGTTTATTATTCCACACAGACTTCATCATGAGTAAACGTGAGACATATAATATCCTTGAGATGCATTTTAGCGCGAAATGATCGTTTACCATATGTTAATAAAATCAGTAATCATGTAACTCCGAATATGAGGAATTATTGTTGTATTAGAACTTAGTCACCACAATGTTTCAGTTAACACGACTATCAACATCTTGTTAACGAAGGTTTCTCACGGATGTAAATGATGGAATGTGAACAATTTATAACATCATACTTCACACTAAAACCAATTTTATTTATTTTGACAAATGTGGCAACGAGACCATATTCTCTGATGAAAAGTATAGTAGATCAGCAAATATTAGAATTGGTTCCTAGAATGGAAGGAATATTATTGAATGAAATATCATACAATCTGTCGTCATTTTATCAAGTACACAAATAAATTCATCTTCTCTATCATTCATATATTTGCTAGAGATAAATCATCAATATTGGTTGTTTATCCGTTGAAATTCATATACAAAATAAATGGAGCGACAAGATGATATAAACATGTTTTACAACACAACTTTCTTTGTGCAAGTGACTCATATCAGTAACGACCCTTTAAATTTCTTCAAATTAGTGTGCTACAACGAGAAGGTTGAACGTTATATCTATTTATGAGTTCCTGTGACTAAAACCACTTGTGTTATGTTCATTTTGTTTAAAACAGTGTCGTTTAAGAGACTGAAGGCTTGCCCAATTCACAGGTTTTAGTAAAATGATTTTTCCAAATAAGGTATATGCTTATTCATATTGTTGGAAATCAAGTGACAGTCAACCGTCTAACTCAATAATCACAACTACTGGCACAAACACATTCAGATAATTCAATGCTCAATAATTACTGCGGTGTTATCACTCTCAACAGTGGATGAAAAAGTGTTGAAAGTACGGAACAAATAAAGGCGTATTACGTATTATCGTTCAGGTAAAATAAGCTGATATGCATGGAAGAGCACAGCTCGAAAAATCAACTTCTGTTTCATTTTCTGTCACTTTTCGTTCAATTTTTTTGAATGCAATTGCTTTCGCGCTTTCATATGATGACGATATTATTTTTAATATTGTCTGAGTACCTTCCTGTTGATTTCAGAATATTTCTCTTCTTCTGCAAACTATTCATCAGCATACAAGCCTGTATTGTATCATTGCATTTACTGGGTTTCGGTATATCAAATAATACTATTATTTCGTTTTGATAAATACATAAGTACTTTTATTTGTCTATAAACTGTAACATCTTGAGAAATCATTCTCAAGTAACCTGACAGAACCGACTATTCGGACTACCGCAGATATTTCACTGTTATACCAGTCGTTTATTATGATAATGAAGATATCCACTCTTCCATGATTTCTATTAACACTTCAATTGTTGTATGCAAGTATATATTCAGCTGCATAGTTCTCCATCATTGTTTGTGTCAGCTTCCTCAGTACACTAATGCAAAGTGTGCTGCGTAATCTATTAGCTCACATTTCGTAAAAAGCATAACTCGCCTAATATTTATAATCCGCATGCTTTAATGTGTTGTTGTTGGCTTGAATCTGTATCCGTACATGATGCCAGAAACAAATGTTATCGAACTTCGAAAGAAAACAGTTCCGTTTTTATATTTCAAGGTACTCTGATATTGAATTATTTTAACCTGTCGGTGTTCTATTACATTATCCTTAGACCATCGTCCGTCTCACTAATCATACATGAACTGTCATTACTATACTTCATACCTCGAGGCACACATTTCGATGGTTTCACAGAATAAGCAGTGAGCTGAGAGACTTCAGCTACGAAAAATGTCAAATCGACTTATTCGATAACATCCTTTCGCTATAATACACGTTATAGTTGGTGAAATGATTTCAAACTGTTATCTTGCTGCCTTTGTCAAATGAAAATTCACGTATAGGTTTAAAAACCAGTCGTAGGATATATCCTAACTGAAATGGTTGAGACTATTTTATTCCGTATCGAGATACAAACTCGGCCAATTACCTATATCATCATCGTTTCGATTCCAACTCTACAACAATAACTTAGCGATGGATCAGTTGTCAGGCCTTTTCCAATCCTTTAATCATGAACTATATACTATAACGAATGTATCGTGGATTATTTGATGTTCAGCTGTTACATCAAAGAATTACTGTTCCGTTGCGCATAAAAGTAAAAATCGTTTTCCGGGATCTCTCTCTTACTGCCTCATCGATTTCTACTTCTGTGCATTTATTTTTTCAATCGAAACGTATTTCCACTGACCTTCGATCAAGTTGCAGTTGTCCTACTGATCAATATATCAAATGTGTACACATTTGTTTATATCCAATTCATACAATTTCGCTGCACATGAGCACATAAAATGCACTCATAATGGTGGACAAATTTCAATCTAGTTGCCACACCATATCAGCACAGTGATACACTTGTCAGTTTGTATCCCAAAATAATGAACTTTCTGTGTGAAAACGGATTGATAATTCCTTGAATATAACACTTCAAGCACACATGTTTGGGGTGAATATATGAGTCTGTCATTACAAATGAAAAACGTCAGTTCAAGTGATTATAATTTTTTACCCTTAAGGATACATGAGAAATCATTCTAAGGTGACAAAAATTATCAGGATTGATGACGATTCTTTGAGGTTCAAATGACATTTTACTTCTCTTGAGTTATTGTATTTATTGGTACATTCAAACAGTGACTTTCATCATACAAAAACGCCATTAAGTAATCATTTCAGTTTCATTCACGAAAGAAACGGATCAAGAATTCATATTTTCGTGACAAACGAGCCTCGGTATACAAATATCTACAAAAAATATTATAATTATTGTTTCATTGCTTCAATCATCCCAAATATAAGGATTCTGAATATTTGAGATATTAAAATTTTTACACTGGGATTCAGTTATTTCGTGAGATAGATCAGCCGGAAGATGCCTCTAGAAACTACAAAGCTACTGCAGTTTCAAAGATCGCAGAAAGGCGGTAGCTAGGCATGGGAATGGCGACTGAAAATGCTATAATGGTAATTCAGAAGAGACAACTACTTGGTAACAGTTCTCCACGCAAAATACTCAGTATTTGTTGGCCAGACACCAAGAGTGACATCATATTGTGGTAAAGAATAAACTTGATTCTAGCAGTAAGCACGCGAATGTGTCAGGAGACAAGTATTCACTCAGAACCTTCAAAGTAAAATGAACTTAGACAAAATAAAAATGACTTCACTCAGAAATGTAAAGAAAGAACCATCTGAGATAACTTGGTAGATAAGCGCACAACAGTGTTGGTAATTACAGTAAAGCAAGTAGGTGTGTTAGAGCAGCAGAAATCACTCTGAAACAGTATTTCTAGTAATGGCATTATTTTATTGATTTGGAGTTTTAATGATGAAGTCCACTCTAGAATTACATGTCTCACTGGGAGCATCCTAGACAGTCATTGTATTAGTCAGCTTCATTTGTGTGATTTGCGTGCTTGCAAAATACATTTTTCTCACCATTTCATTTCCTCTCGCTCATCAAAGCAGGGCTTTAAACAACGGAATACAGTAACCTATCATGTTGTGCTAAAATCAATATCAGTCCCGTGTCTCGATTAGGTAGACCAGTATTCGTTCCAAGTATAATAATTACCGTTCACATCGAAAATTCTCATTCAGTCTTATCTCTTTCTTCTTCTGAATTATGAATGATAAATTGTTTTTTTTCTTAATCTGATATGTACATATGTGTTTGGATATTTTATCGTATCTTTTTGTGTAACATACAGAACTTTGATCAGCTCAAATTATCAGTTCACAGCTGATTGGTTTATCAGGATTTGTGTAAGTGCGTGAGAAGTAAGTTACGCCATAGCACTCGCATCAGCGCGCTTATAGAAATCTCGTTAGTTATATCGAAATCTATTGTTTCCATCTCAAAATGCAGTTTATCGAACGAAGACTGCTGTTCACAGGTTAGGTATAGATCTTTACTTGTGTCCGAGAAAATAACCTCATCTTTCTCAAAGATATATCTCACCTGATATAAAATAATAATGCAGTGTACAACTATGGCTCTTTTGCAAAGATATACTTGAAAAAAATGTTTGATATTCCCACTTATCATCGCCTTCGAATTAATGCGTACAGTTACTGCATCATTATTCTGAATGACACACTGTTCCAAATTTTTTTAAGTTTTAAATTATAACGTTAAATTTCCATTTATGCTCACTTTGAGAATCATCTTGACAATAAACTCCAAGAACCAAGAAGTACCCGGTCAACTCAACAGATGTTCTATTTATAATTTAGAAATAACCTAAATGAATCTTACTACTTTCTATAGAAAGAAATGATTTGATTTATTCTGACTTCACAAAAGACGACGACGGAAGAAGAAATTAACGATGAGAAATATTGTCCAGTCTGAGATTCATTTTGGTGCATCAACATTTCATCTTGCAAAAAAAACTAGTGATTATTATAAAAATACACTAATATTTCTAATTACTGCCATTCCACTGAATGACATTATACAATTTGAGGTCTTCTACGCGTTGTATGTGGACTCTTCGTCCATTTATATCTATGTCTCCTTGTTACATTATTTAGTTCGGATGAATTGAAAAACGGCTTGAAATAGAATTCGCTTGGACAATTTCCGTATGAACTGCAGTTAATATATACAAATGATCTGTTCAAACAAAAGCGTACTTCCTCCAAATTGTAATATTTGACGCCCTGTTTAAAGTGTACGAAATAATGTCATGAATTTTTTGAAATTCTTGCAGAAAGGAATCAATCTAAAGATTTCATTACATGAACTTACTTTTCCGCGTCCCTGCCTGCATATTATCAAAGCTGGAAAACCGTATTCTTTCATCAGTACGTTCTGAAAGTATGTTCGCTATGTAAATAGAAAAATACAGTAAATTTGTATCCACAGTATATTTTAATATTGAATTATTACTTCAAAATGGCTTTTGACACATAATTTTGATACGTTAAATAAGGTCTTTTTTTTGTGAACGTGCACAAATTGTCTGGAGGTTGTTGTTCGATTTAAATATAAAGTGAGTGAAAGAGGAATGATCCGGGTAAATAATTATGAATATTTGATGAATGGATCATGAACGATAATTTGGAAAATTTGAGTAAGCCTTAACGACGAAAATAGTTTAACAACGACTTTCTAGAACGAAGATATTATAATGTTTCTTGATTAAATAAGTGTTATCTGGCAACTGAGTTATTATGTTTCACATGTAGATGATCAAAATTCATCTCACGTGAATAACCTTATTCACATTACAAACAACATGTTGTCATAGGAAACACTCGCATAATATCCCATACTGAAGCACAAAAGTTATATTTATAATCTGCAGTTGGTAAGTGATATAAATAAGTAATGTGTGCGTATTTGTTGACAAATACACTTACATTATACAATGTTCGATTGCTTGGAACGATGTTATGGCGTCTCAGTGTGCTGTAATAAAGTATATCAAAGAAAACATTCTAATAATTTAACGTATCTTATCCTCATCATCGTTTCATAAAAATATTCTAGCAATTGCTGAAAATCGTCATTTTGTTTCGACAAGTGATTAAAAAAAATTGAGTTGATCAATCATTTGTAACTTGTTTTCATTATTTTCGTAACATTGCTGTATGAGTTTATTTATTGGTGGCCATTTATTGACATTCATATCTTTGCATGTATCCCGATACTGACATGAATACGGCTTCAAAAACCGATAGTATCTTGTACGTCGTGCCTTTATACAAGTGCACCACGTTACGAAGTTCAATAAAAATAACAGAATAATCAATCAGGTTACACGTTTGACAGTGTGATGATTTAAAGCAATCACCACAACATGGGTTGATCGCTCAGATGGCCTAATCTCCGTGGTATGTAATTTGTTCGCATAAGTTTTAATCGTCCGTCCTAAAGAGTGATTAGTTTGAGCGTAAATAACAAAAGAATAAATTTAAGTCACAATCAGTCACCCACCAAATAAACTAACTACACATCGAATCCAACATATTATAATAGGAATTGGATCACATACTTCAAAAGATCTGTTTTGTTATAAACTTCAAGAGCAGTTTTGAAGTAACCATAGACGCCTTGTATTTTAGGATCTTGAACAGCACACTGTCCATGTTTGTTAAATTGGAATTCCCTAATAAAAAATAAGTAAGTAAAATATACACTACTCAAAACAAAATCATCCTCGTACACCGCCTTGGCTGATGGAATGAAAATAAATTTGGAATAAATATCATCGATCTACTCAATGAATTCGTAATTGATTCGGAGCGAATACAATTTTTTATCGATTGGCATTCATATGAGTACTGTCAGTCTTTGAAGGCGGAAATTTCAATATTCTCTGCAAT
This sequence comes from Schistosoma turkestanicum, assembly GCA_944470395.2. Lineage (NCBI taxonomy): Eukaryota > Metazoa > Platyhelminthes > Trematoda > Strigeidida > Schistosomatidae > Schistosoma > Schistosoma turkestanicum. The sequence goes on from CALYCR020001450.1 coordinate 38,544, forward strand.
AAGATTATGTAAATTAGTTCGAAATCCTTAAGCCTACAAATGCACACAAAAGTTATTTATTGTGTTCGATCATATTTCCCTAGCTTCTCTACTCACACAAGTCAAGACACACGGATTTTGATTCGCCATTTAATAACCATCAAACAGGAAATGCTTTTGCAAATCACATTTGTGACTTGAAATAGTAGTTTGTTTTTCAAAACTGTGCTATATTATGAACAAAGCAAGTAAATTATTCAATACTCTACACAAAATCAATTCAACCTATAAAATTATTATCATACGCCGACATGGGTGATGGAATGAAAATAAGTTTGGAATAGAAGTCATTAGGCTAGTCAATGAATTAAATTGAATTAGTAATTGATTCAGAGTGAATAAATTTTTTAACGATTAGGATTCATATAAAAACTCTCAGTCTTTGAAAGCGGAAATTTCAAAACTCCTAGCAAATAGAATAAAAAAATTAAATCAGTTTTGGCCGAAATTCAAAAAGAGGCTAACCGATTTACAATATTTTAGTTAAAATGAAAGTAATTTTTTTTTGAGGATACTGCATTGTGTTTGAACTGTGAAAATAAGTTAATTGCTGCAAATCATGGTCAGAATATAGTGAATGCAGCCATCCATCTACATGTACTGATAACTTGTGTCACAAATAGTGTCTGCTTTTGACGTATGTGACCGGATTCTGTCTGCATTGCTTGACATCTTAAATGTGATTAACATGATGAATCGTAGTACCCTGTAATTAGTCAACTATTGCGTTATAAACGATAGCAGGTTTTTTGCTATCACTTAAATATTTTCCTTCAAAATCACCAAGACAAACGCGAGTTATTTATTGTTTTCGATCATATTTCCCTAGCTTCTCTACTTACACAGGACAAGACACACGGAATTTGACTCGCCATTTAATAACTGTCAAACAGGAAATGCTTTTGCAAATCACATTTGTGGCTTAAAATAGTAGTTTGTATTTCAAAATTGTGCTAAATTTTGAAAACTGAAATGAATGATATTCCCATCACCTCACTTGCACACGAAATCGAACATTTCAGACGACCCATTTGTGTGCTTTCGAAATCTATGTTCAGCTACTGAAAGTGGGTAATCAAAAACTTACATACACTCTTACCAAAATACATCTGCAGCCGAACAGTTTCTCAAACACGGCCATTTATGATCTAATTCCGGTCTCAATGGCTGAAATAAAATTTCGTTTCTTGTAAAAAAAGGTATATCTCAACAATTTATATTTCAACTTGAAATTTCATTCAAATGTGATTATTCACACTCAATGTCCTAAATAATTGGTTCAGAATTCGTAAGCTATGCTGAGACTCTCTTACACTTTCGCTTATTGCGGATATTCTCACTTATCAATACTCACCCACGTTAAATGAGAATGTGAAATTCACAACGGAAGAGTACTTATTGATCAACAATGTTCCATCTGTTTGAATATGCCTACATTTAAAATCATTGAAATGACGCTGGGTTAATTTCCTTTTCACTTTCGCGCCTCCCTTAACAAATTGTTCTATACAGCTATCCTCCCCTCACTTCTCGAGCAGTCATCTCAATAATATGGATCATTTGAAAGCAATAATGTGTTATATATACATCGAAAGATGGTTGTAGAAACTCATAATTTGTCAGAGAATAGTATTTCGAATAAAATGTATTCTCGTTTATGAGCTCTCACATACATAAAATGCATATGGAACAACATTCAGAGATAAATTATTTCTCATAATTCTAATTCCTTTTTTATTTGGTAATAGAAAAATTACACTTGATGTTGCTTGATCACTATACTATTAACTTGGATTTTTCATATTTACAACGATAAATTACAATTAGTGATCATTTCACTATCACACAATAAGCGTTTTGTTTGTGCGCTTTTATTTAACACTAGATTCAATCACAAATGACAGTAAATTGTACATAATGATTAAGCGAGAACCGCAATCAACTCACATCTAAAAGTGTTACATTGAATTTTACGGTCGGTGTGCAATTTGGACTTATGTCTGGATAAATCAGAGGCCTGTTAAAACGAAAAAATCGAAAAACGTTTATTTCTCAAAATGACAGTACAGTTGTATTGTTCGTATTCAGCTCAGTAACACGTTTCATAAAAATGTTGCTTTTGTCAAAGGTTTGTAGTGCGATCCACCTGCACTGACTATGCCATTAATGATTTCCTCACCTAATGAATCTTGGGTTCAATTCAATCAAATATGAATATTCGAAGAAAAGCAATAGATATTGCAATTTATTGAGGTGATACATGCTAATTCTAAAGTGTTTGTGTCATTTTGTCGGATGTGTGCACGTCAGAATTGCTCCTCATCTTAAGTAAACTATCACACGACTCCATTACATGTGCATTCTCATAGATTCATTGAAATACCACTTATTACCGACAACCAGTGACACCTGAATTATATTTTAATCTTCATTCTACATTCCCACTATCTAACATCAAAATCTTTTCTTACCATAGTCCGTGAATTGTGAAAGATGTCACGCCGTCAGGTATAGGGTGCTAAATAAGATGAAAAACAGTATTATAGAAAACGATTATGTTCAATTGTAGTAATGATTGTACGTTTTGAAATTTGTATCAAATGTTCTGAAATTTTATGTGGAATCACACCTCATCTTTATGTTTTCCACTATTGTAGTATACTACATTACTATACTTCATTCGCCTGTGTTACATTCATGAATTGGCCTTTTCGTGCATCTAACAATGCATTTATTTTTTCAATTCGTTTTTATATCATGAAGTATTAGAATTATATGATCCTGAAGTTCTTGAATTCTATTTCGTTACCCATCACATATTCGCCACAATGTGGCTCAAATATTAACTCCCGAATAATTATGAATATCAAGATTGCTGACAGTATTATCGGCTTCATACAATTTTCACACTCAACTTCGTTACTAATCACATAATATTATATCCTTTTTAGCTTTATTCGGTCTATAATAATTGATGATGCAAATCACCACAATGAAACGAAATACCCTTCCTCAATGATACGAAAAATATTGAGTTAATTTATTCGCGTCATGGTGACGAAAACTGATTATAGCTAATTTAGTTGAATTGCTCACCAGGAAAATAAAAAAGTAATCGATAAAATTGTTTTTTATTATTAGAGAAACCTTACTATATACGAATAACAATATGTTGGAGGCCAGATTAAACCAAACTTGTAGTAATCCCAAGTTATATTTTGTGTTCCAACAATCACAATTGTAGTGCATGCAAGAACAATCGAACAGATGAGTCTACAATGATTAAATGTAGAAATAATTGGTTAGGTGTTTCAAGTATCATCTAAAATTTAAAGGTGATGCAAATGCTGTCTGATGGTTAAGATATTCAAATATCCAAAGTCGTGGTCTTGTCACGTTTGTCCATACCATATTCATGTTATAGTAAATATTTTATAGTTTTGAACGACAGAATTTTGAATCATATCGTTCAATTCGAAAGAATTTATTCAAATTTTGAAATACATTTACACGAATTAGTTCATGTATAAACTTTTACCGTAATTGTATGCCAGTGAAAACATAATCAATTTCATTCATCATATCTAAAAATAAAATGAATATCGACTAACAATGCGCGCATTGGCAGCCAAGAAATATTATTGTCAATGACAACAGAACAGCGTATTTGGAATCAAAACAACAGAAATCTCCTATATATATATATATATATATTTGCGTTGATCATAGTTCAGTCTAATCAGGTGAGTAGGTGGGGTCACTGCATAAAATCTGGTGCGGTTCATTCACACGATTGCTCTGTATTCACTATGAGTTAATAACCACAATTATACAATAGAATGGTGATTTCATGGTGACACTGTCACGTTGTTCGAGTTTGCACGTATGCTCATTCTGCAAGAAGTGTTTCCTAGTAAATAGTCGAACAACACAACTAGTTAAATATATTCAGCAGGTGCAGTAACCTAATGAACGAGGTCAAGAATTGTTTGTTAAAAACCATATTTGTATGTGTGAGTGAATGATATAGTAATTGATTCGTCAAACTTCGCGATTTTTCTAAAGATTTACTACTTTGATTTCAGGTTCATCACATCATGTATTCTGTGCAATGTTCGTCTTCTGACTCACAAATTCTGTGGCGACCGATACATAATATACCTTCATAACCTTATTCACTGTACATCCTGATAACCGCCATTTGATAACGACTTTAATGAGAGTTCTTGAGATTTGTGATTGCCTCTCAACAACCACAAAACCACAGTCATTGGAAGTGAGAGTGAAATGTTTCAATTGTATCGCCGAACATAATAATAACCAGATGGCAATACATATTTTTAACAAACGATGGCCTTCGTAGTATACTGTTAAACCGGTGCAAACTATTCACAAAGTTTCATAAATGTTTGCATAACAGCTGTTAAATATGAGAAAGTACCGTACGTTGTCTGTCCTCTCTGAATATAATATGAATACAGAGCAGCGAGAAATGTTTTAAGTTACTTCAGTTAAATTCTTTTACATATCAAATCAACATTCACTTGAGAATTCACAATACGCATGTTAAGTGTAATGAAACTAAGAGGTGGCAAAAGAAATTGCCTCAATGACACTGAAACAAGCACAAATAACCTTCAAAATAGATCGTTTACTACTAGACAACATTTGCTGTTGTATCATTGTTGATGAAATCACAGTAAACTCAAAGCTTTTGAATGCCAACTAGTAATTTGACCTGAATTACGATGGTTGTGTTTGGCTGCAACTCTGTTTTTATACTCGATTATTATTTATTCACTTGTAAATCTTCCACTTAGCAAAGGAAATATCATGTCAAGTTTGAGAATGTGAATACGCATTGCTGAAATACCCAACTGATTGAAAATATGACGGCATGATTATTCAACTGGCTTCCATTATTTATTGTTATGTCACGTTGTCATTTATTATTAACACAGTGATAACGGCCGATTATTTTGAGCTCATTTCTATTGAAAGTGAGAGTTTGAATGCAAGAGTCGTATGACTAATCTTGCATTTCATTCAGAGCCGATCAACATTCACGTTTTGTAACACGTTTACAATTGTTAGCTTCCTTGCTGATTTATTTATTTTCATTCTTATTTTCTTTACTGATAACTCGTACTAAACATTGATGAGTGCGTGACATTTTATTTCATGGTAACAACATGTTATAGATGTAGTCATGTATACATCCAGACACAAAATTTTATCTAACATGAATGCATTTTAAACGATACGGAAATTCCACTGAAGATGATAAAAGAAATATACATATTTCATGGAATGAAAGCGTGATGCAAGTTTCATCGTTGTGAGAAGGCTACTGCAGTTTTGTTTAAGCACTAAAATATTGACTGTAAAACTTCTCGTAGATACCTTTTATATATCAATCAGTGTCCAAAGCACATTTGCACTAGGTTGTCGACAAGAACACCTGTGTTAAAAGAAACCCCATATGCCACAATTCACAGTAAAATTCCTGAATGGTTTGCCTCATTCAGTAATGGATCAGAATGAAACCTTTCGAACATAAGGCCGCTGTGATCTGAAAGTAAAGACATATAATGTAAGTTATGTAGCGATGAAAATACTGGGTCGTGATGACACACACAACAGGGATAAAAAGAGATATCTCGGGCAATCATATATATGTAAATAACCAAAGCATCGCAAAACAGTCTTACGTGATTTAGTTATTCAAGACAGAATTCATACCGGCCACTGAAATGAATGATCACTGAATATTGATCACAATGATGGTGGTCTGCCAATGGAGAAATTCAGTTGCGATATGTGTCGTCTGCAGCGAAATAATTTTTAAGAGGCACGATGCTAACACATTGAAGTTCATGGTGCAATGTGAGCAAAAAACGTAGACTTTCATATGACTTCACTGCCCATCCTTCGTTTTCAGGTAAAATGCCGACCAATTAGTCATTCAATGAGTGTCTTAGTAAGCTCGTAGCAAGTGGACCTGACAAACAGTGATCTGAGGGTATTTTTAGGTAGCACGTTTGTGGTTTCAACCTCAATAATACAGATATGCTTAAGAGAGAGTTATATGACGAACTTCCCTGCTAAGATAATGGTAGTTGAGAAAAATATACCGATAATAACACATTGGATTACAGATTGTCGTGACAATCACACAACATCATATCTATTTATCAGTTCACTTCTAAGGAATAGAGAAATACAATAGAATAATGCTCGTGTTTGATATAAATTGAAATGAAATGTTAGAATTCAGTTGATGTCAGTTAAACCAATAAATGGAGGAATCATATAATGGAGAGATGATATAACATTGATAACATGGTGGCTTACAAGATAGTTTTCAGAAACATAATGGACGAATTTTGATGTTGATGGAAATATTGTCTGTTTGTCAATATAAAACATACGTAAATTTGTGTAAACTGTTTATTATAACCAAGAATTCTATATGGTATTCTATAGGACACTTAACGATGTAGTGTGAGGAAAAACATCTCATTGTTCAATCTTTCTTTACAGACAGGAAGTATTGTTTCCCATTTGTATGCTCCGGTGATTTTAGTAAGGATCATATGATGAGAATTATGGACAATGTAATTGCAATAAGAAGATTTCAATGAGACCATGTGCGTGTTTTACAACGCTTTATTGACAAGTGTAGTTCGTATCTCTTCACCTCTTATTGTCGTCATCGTCGAATAATTGCTATAAATAACAAAACAATATTTCCAATTTACTTTATTAACTGAAAGTTATCGAATTCTATTATTTTCTATGAGTACAGGTTAACCTGTTTATTATTCCACACAGACTTCATCATGAGTAAACGTGAGACATATAATATCCTTGAGATGCATTTTAGCGCGAAATGATCGTTTACAATATATTAATAAAATCAGTAATCATTTAACTCTGAGTATGAGGAATTATTGTTGTATTAGAACTTAGTCACAATAATAATTCAGTAAACACGACCATTAAAATCTTGTTAACGAAGGTTTCTCACGGATGTAAATGATGGAATGTGAACAATTTATAACATCATACTTCACACTAAAACCAATTTTATTTATTTTGACAAATGTGGCAACGAGACCATATTCTCTGATGAAAAGTATAGTAGATCAGCAAATATTAGAATTGGTTCCTAGAATGGAAGGAATATTATTGAATGAAATATCATACAATCTGTCGTCATTTTATCAAGTACACAAATAAATTCATCTTCTTTATCATCCTCACATTTACTAGAGATAGACATAACTATTTAAATATTTTATGTATGTGATGTTTGCAGGATTCTGGAATTCGACGTTTCAGAATTCATTACGTTGGTACATGTGTGATACAGTCAAAGTACATGAGACTACTATGCTTTATTATTGACATGTTTGAAAAATTATTTGCAATGTTGACTGAATAATAATCACTTTGTCCACTTCGTATATTGTTCACTTGTCAAACATGATACCTCGTAGAACAATGTTTGGAGTCATAATATACTTGATGATCAATATCGGTTGTTTTTTCGTTGAAATTCCTTTGTTAAATGAACGGAGCGACAGGATGATATACACAGATTTCACAACACAAAAGTTTCTTAGTGCAAGTGACTCAAATCAGTAACGGTAATTTCAATTTCATTAAAGTATTGTGTTTCAACGAGATAGTTGAACGATTTATCGATTCATGATTTCTGGTAATTAAAATCACTTGTTTTATGTTCGTTTTGTATGAAATGTACTTGTATAAGTTGAAAATTGAAGGGATTTAAGAGAATGTTTTTTTTCAAATATAAAATGTGCCTACTCATATTGTTAGAAATGAAGTGATGGTCATGCGTCTAACTAAAACGTCACAACTACTGGCACATAGATATTCAGATAGTTCAATGCTCAATAATTACTGCGGTGTGATCACTCTCATCAGTGGATGAAAATGTTTTGGAATAACGAAACAAATAAAGGCAGAATCTAATTATCTGTTAATTGCGAATATAATCGAATGTTTTTCTCAATACAGGATAAACTACATATTTCCTTCCACACAACATCAGATAATTTGACCACAATACAACAATGACTTTGACAACACGCAAAATGAAAAAACCCGTTACTTTAAAAGCATATAAACATGCATTGTTTTGATTCATGGTATAATATCTATCAATAATTTTCCTGACGCATAATTTAATCTGATGGATTTGAGTTTCAAACAGAAAATTTGGAATTTGAAGATCAAATATTCACTACTCCACTATGGTTGTTTAAAATGATTTTAAACAGTTATCCTTTTGCCTTTGTCAAATGAAAATTCACGTTAAGTTTCCAAACCAGTCGTAGGATATATCCCAACTGAGATGGTTGAGAATATTTAAATTCGTATCGAGATCTAAACTAGGCTTATCAAGAATATAATCATTGTTTCGATTCCAACTCTACATTATCAACTTCACGATGAATCAGTTGTCAGGCTTTTTCCAATCCTTTATTCATGAGTTGAATACCATGACGAATATGTCGTCGATTATTTGATGTTAAGCTGTTACATCATAGAATTACTGGTCATTTGCGCATAAAAGTGAAAGTCGTTTACCGGAATGTGTCATACTGCCTCATGGATTTCTACCTCTGTTCATTTATTCACTCAAACGGTACATCCTTCTCCTGATCTACGATCGCGCTGATGTTGTCTTATTGATCGATATATCAAATCTGTTCACAGTTGTTTATATCGAATTGGCACATTTACGCAGCACCTGAGCACATTTAAGACCACTTACTTTTGGGGACATAATAAACTTTCGTTATCACAATTAAACATACCCGATTTCTTATGTCTTGCTATTTATTTACTCATTACCCTGAAATGTGAATTCAATGAAAGTCAACAACAAATCCACTGATATCAACATGATATATTTTATTCATATAGAAAGGATTGTCCAGTAGGACATTGATTTTAAGACCAGTAATAACAGGTCATTTAAACAACAACATAGAACTTCCCACATACGTACATCAAATGAAGTTGCCATACCTTATCAGCACAGAAAGGCATTCGTCACTTCAAGTTATAAAAAAAATTGCAGTATTCTGGATTTTTAGATTTCAGCGGTATTATTCAAAGAGCAGACTACAGTGTAATGGACTGGAAAGAGAAAAGTGAAAAATCAGAAAATTATAATAACAAATCACACAAAGATTGATTCAACCTGCGCCATTTCAAGCGGATTTTAATCACAACCCTCAGAGTCTCTAATCACGGAATACTATCATTTAGCAAGCTTTGAACATGAAACGGCTCAGTATAGTTGTCAGTGAATTCATGCATTTATGCCATGTGTTGACTTGTTCGACCATAGTTTCATGCCGACCTATTGTTACATCGCAAAACATCACCAAACAAATCTGGTGGTTTGACATACGCAACACATGTCTTAACCACATCAAATGATAAAGTTTCAAAACTTCATCTTTTATCCGCCACACCTATCCTGAACCCGTTTCTGAATGACAGCACTGCTCAGTTGGCTTTCCAACTAACACTCAGTACGTACATGTAAACTTATAGCAAAACAAAGCAAGTTCCATCCGATGAAAACACTATGATACATCAAATAAAGTGAATACGATACAAATTGCAGGATGAAACTAGAGACATATTGCAGGTTAAGCAATAGAACTGCATGCGAAGGTCATGTAGGAAGTAGGTTGAATGCTGATGGTAGGTGGTCAATGTTCCATAGTTTCTGACATCAATAAGAATTCAACGTAATGATAACAAAGGGCTTATCATACCTCAGCCAAAAATAAATAAAAAAATTGACTCAATTTGTTCACTAGAATAATAGGCGACATAGATTTCCGTTGTCACGCAGTCAAACAAAAATGAATAGTCCGTGTGGACGTAAAAACATCAATTCAATTTGCCATGTAATGATGTAGTGATCATTTCTACAAATAATATTATTATTATGGTTCACTTGCCTCAATTATCCCAAAAATTAGGATTCTGAATATTTGAGATACAATAAAGGATTTCACACTAGGATTCAGTTGTTTCGGAAGTAATATCAGCAGGGAAATGCCTCTGGGAATTACGAAGCAACTGCAGTTTCAAAGATCGCAGAAAGGCGAATAGCTGTTCATGTGGTTCGCAAACGCATATGCTAAGACCATAATTCAAATAATTCAGGCAGACCTGGACCGTTTATTACGAAGTCGTTTAGACGAAACCTTTTCGAAACTATGCATAACATATCACATCGTGGAATTAACGCAACGATCAGTCTGATCAGCGAGCGTTTTGTATGATCTTAGATGTTCGTAACAGGACGTGGACATGTATAAGCTGCCAGAAAATTAAAGTTCATCGTCACGCAAGTTCCGCACTAGGTCGTTGCCGTTGCTACCGATTTCGAATGACTTCATTTATATTTTTAAATGCATCGACAGATTCACGCGATGGCCTGTAGCGGTGCCTGTTAGGGCTGGTTAAGACCTTTATACAAATATCATTAATTTCACTGTGTTTTTTCGGTATTTTCGTTTCTATTTGTCTTCGTTTCCTAATTAGGCGTTTTTGCTCCAGGAATCTATAATATTGAAGGTATTTGTAGTTATTATATTTATTGTTGTTAGAACGAAATTTTGTTTGTGAATTGCGATTTGACATTAGTTCCTAACTTTGGAGTTTTTTTCTGTTGTAATTTTCGGGTTCATGAATTCCAAATAGATCGACCTACTGTACTTCAATAACGGGAGGGAGAAAAACGTTAGGGTACCAGTGCCCATACAAGATACTTCAGCAGATACCATAGCTAAAACCTTATTTGACCATTGTATTTCATATTACGGCGTACCTGCCCATATAACAAACGATAGGAGTTCCCAATTCGAAAGTCGCCTTTTCCAACAACACACAGAGCTCTTCGGCATTGAACGTATACGCACGACCTCCGATCACCCGATGGCGAATGATATGGTAGAGAGATTACATCGACAACCAAAAGCATCTATTAGAGCACTTAATAACAACAATGTCTGAGCCAACAAGCTTCCATTATTCATGTTGCGATTAAGATCGAAAGTTAGGAGAGAGATTGGATGTCGCCCTGCTAAGTCAGTGTACGGATCTACTGTTCGTCCACAGGGAAAGTTGTTCTTCTCAGGTAAGATTGTTTCAACTGATACAACTAACCACGTACGTCCTCTAAAAGAACACATGAGCGATCTGATAATACTGCTTCCGCAGAAGAATCATTGTCGAGTACATATGTCGAAGCAAAAAAGCCATACAATCCATTTATTTGTAAGGAGGGATTTAGCGCGACGTCCCTTACAACCGACCTACGATGATCAATTTTAAGTTATAGAAAGAAACGAATAAACTATCGCAGTAGATAAAGCTGGAAAAACGGTTGCATTTAGCATAAACATTCACCGAAGGCAACGAACAGTAAATAAACGCAAATCCATCTAAAACCATTGAATCAAGAAAAGCAAGCTTAAACACTTGGAAGTAGCAACACATAGAACAGAATGAAGTTCACCTATGACCAGATATGGACGAAGAATCAGGTAAACGCAATGATATAAAGGCACGATTTTGAACTGATAATTCCTCTCACCATATCAACCAAACTTTATTTTTGATTCGCACCTGTTTGTCATAAAGAATTCTAACTTATCTGTCATAACCATCGATACATTTTATGTATTTCGAAATTGTGATATAACATAAATCACAGCTTTACTTTTGTTTGATCTTCTTTCCCTTTGCGAACTGACGAACGTATAAAAAAAGGAGAACGTTATCTTCGAAACCTTTTGATGTTTGCCTACAATTTCGATAGGTTTTCGGAAACAAAGAGATTTTCTAAGCTTTGTTTGCCGGAAGCAGGTAATGGTGGTGCCTCCACATTCATTTGCATCCGCCCATATTTGATTTGTTCAAGCCTTTCGATTAATTTATTAAACCAAGCAATTTGTATAACAATTACTTATATGTACCGTTAGCTTTTATTAGTGTGTGGTTTGTATGAACTGGTACGACTGCGCATTGCTTAAGACTATGCGCATATGCATCATATTCGCTTTAATGGTAATCTCCTAAATATCGCGATAACTCAGGCATCTGTGTTTTTTTATTTACGAACATTTTCATTTCATTCATTCATTCGCGCATTCGCATATTCGCTCAGTAGTGAGTCTGCTCGGTCTGCTTGAGGTCTGCTATCACTTTTTGTAGCGTGCAACAATAAACGTATACGATGCTTCAAATTCATATTCTGATTTATACACGGTCAAGCGCTATTTGGCAACGATTGTCTGAATGAGTTCATCAAGGAAACATCGGAGAACCACTGAGAAACAGAGACAAGCCAAAAGAGACTTTACTCAGAAGTATGTAGAACACCTCAAAATCAGTACAATAACAAGTTCTCTTCACCGGCAACAGACACCCTCAGCAACAACATATTGTTTCAAAGTATAAAGCTAATTCTGGCGACAAGCACACAAATGCGTCAAAAGACTAGAACCCACTGGCAACATTCGAATTAAAAGGAACAGAGACTAGGCAAAAAAGGACTTTACTCAGAAGTATATAGAAAGGCACGAATACAACTGACAACCATTTTGGAGAACCTGGTAGAGAAGCCATGAACAGGGTTGGTAATGACAGTAAAGCAAGTAGGTACTAAAGGTCAGCAGAAATCACTGCAGTGCTGCATTTTCATGATGTTGCGAAACAACAATTAGGTCAAATTTGGAATAACATTTCTCACAAGAAGCATCCTAGACTGTCATCGTAAAATTGAGCGTAATTCCTGTCATCAGCATCCTCAAAAACGTTTGTTATTGATTAATTAAACACTTATCGCCGTTTACTTTCTTCTCGATCATCCAAGCAACGCTTTGAACATCGGAATACAGTAACTCATCATGTGACTTTAACATCCATATTCGTTCCGTTTATCGTTTATCTAGAACTAGTGATAGTTTCAAGCATACTTATTGACGGTCACATCATCAATCTTCTTTAGGTGCAATCTGCTTCTTACTCAGCGTAATTGTATCATTCACTGTACTTATCGTTACATGCATTCAATGACACTCATCACACAAAAACTTCATTTATTGATGTTGAAGTTGGATATAATGATTATTTCAGTTTCAATTAGCGAACGAAATTGATTCGTTTTCCATGTTTTGCAGTTTGTCCGCAAAAAAATTAATACTGCTGCAACTGCGTAATCTTACAATCAATAGAGACGAATGATGATTAACAAATCTCTACGCAAAATAGTTAGCATTCTTTGGCGGGAAAACTTCAGCAACAATCTACTGTTAAAAAGAATGAAAAACATTCCAGGGTAGAAGGAATAAGTTAACGGGCGACGGTAGTGGTCGACATTCTCCGCGACAAGTCCAAAAATGCATCAATAGAAAACCGCTCATCACGAACTCTGAAGGTCATAGGTGACAAGACAAGCCATATAAGATGTTACTCGTAAATATATAGAAATGCATGAGAAAAATGAAGCATCATTTGACAGAACTGAAAAAAAAGTAAGATTCGCTCTGGTTGGAGTAACAGGCGTTGGTAATATAAATAAGTAACTTAGATCAGCAAAACCCACTCACAAATTGCCCTTATTCTTGATTTTTAAGATTAAGCGCAATAATAATTAGATTGTTTTTCTAATTCTGTTTCTAACTGAGAGCATCCTAGATTGTTATTGGTTAATTATTTCAAACTATTCAGTTGCTATTACAAGTGATTTGCTTACATCGTAATAATGTGCCCACTTCGTATCATTAGCATCCTCGAATAATCTGAATGCTTGCTAAATACACATTTCTCGCCGTTTAATTTCTTTGCGATCAACCAAGCATGTCTTTGAACAGCGGACCACAGTAACCTATCATCGGACCTCATCATCAACATTCTTTGCGTTTATCGATTAGGTGGAACTGGTAATAGTTTCAAGCATATTATTTGCCGGTCACATCGAAAATTCCGGTTCAGTCTTATCTTTCACTTCTTCCGAATTATAAATGATAATTTTCATGTTTCCTCAAACTGATATATACACATGTGTATTGATATCTGATCGTGTGATTGTGTGTAACATACAAAACATTGTTCAGTTCAAAGTATCAGTTCACAGCAGATTAATTTATCAGGATTTGTGTAAGTTCATTAGAAGTAAATAACGCCAAACCACTTGAATCAGCTCATTTTAATGTAACAAGCTCGCAAATAAAAATGTTGTTGCTTATATCCATCCATAAATACAGTTTAACAGATGCAGACTGCTGCTCATAGGTTTAGGATATATCTTCACTAGTGTCCGAGAAAATAATGTTATGATTCTCCCAGATATATCGCGCCTTATATAAAATTATATGTCAGTATCAAACGATGGCTGTTTTGCAAAGATATATTTGAATAAATCTTTGATATTCCTATGTATTAATCAACAGAAGTCATGCGAACAGTTACTGCATTATTCTCCCGAATGACACACTGTTTCAAATCTGAAAAGTTTTAAATTATAACGTTTGATTTCTATTTATGTTCAGTTTGAGAATCAGCTTGAGATTAAACCCCAAGAACCAACAAGTTACGGTGCATCATCATTTCGTCTTGCAAAAACACTAATCTTTCTAATTATATTGAATCAAGCATACAAAATTCATGTTTCTTTTTATTAATTATCGCCGTTACTATAAATGGCATCAGAGAAGTCGAGGTCTTGCACGCCTTGTATGTGGAAACCTTGTTGACTAGTATCTATGTCTCCTTGTTATATTAATTAGTTCGGATGATTTGAAAAACGGCTTGAAATAGAATTCGTTTGGACAATTTCCATATGAACGGCAGTTAATATATGCAAATTATCTGTTCAAACAAAAGCGTACTTCCTCCAAATTGAAATATTTGACACCCTGTTAAAATTTTGCAAAATTATGGATAGAAACATTATTAAAAATGCTTGCAAAAGGATAACAACTTGGTATTTCATCATTTAAATTAAAATTCGAAAGTCAAAAGAGCTGTTCATTTGCTGAAAAGTTTTCAACAAACGTCCGTCATGTAGTCTAGTTTGCAATTATTGAGTTGCTATGCTTACATATAGTCGCACCTAGATGATCAAAGCAAAATGTAATCACGTTGATAGAAGCCACATGAATGTGAGAGAAAAACCTACTTTCATGCGTCCTTGCCTGCATATTATCCAACCTGGAAAACCGTATTCCTTCGCTATGTAAATAGAAACACAATAAATTTCTATTGACAGTATACATTTATATTGACTTTTAACTTGGTCTTTAGCACATTATTTTGATACCGTAAGTATGGTCTACACAATTGGTCTGGAGGTTGTCGATCGTTTTAAATGTAGAGCGAGTAAATGAGGAACAATCCGAGTAAGTAATTATAAGTTCATGGTAAATTGGTCAGGTACGATAAAGGGAAAGAAATTGAGTAAGCCTCAAGGACAAAATAGTTTAAAAACGACTATTTTGAACGAAGATAATATGATGTTTCTTGATAAACTAAGTGTAATCTAACAACTAAGTTATTACGTCTCACATCTTAATGATCAAGTTTCATATCACGTGAATAATCGAACCAACCTTTCAAAAAGCATGATGGCATAAGTAACACATACATAATATTCGATAACGAAGATCAATTTTTATTTATAAACTGATTTAAATAAGTGATTTGTGTGTATTTGTTGACAAATACACTTACATTATACAATGTTCGATTGCTTGGAACGATGTTATGGCGCCTCAGTGTGCTGTAATGAAGTAAATCAAAGAAAACATTACAATGATTTAACATATGTCATCCTCATTATGGTTTCATAAAAAATATTCTGGCTATTGCTGAAAATCGTCATTTTGTTTTGACAAGTGTTTAAAAGAAATTGAGTAGATCAATCATTTGTTCCTGGTTTTCATCAATTTCGTACGTTGCTGTATGAGTTCATTTATTGGTGGCCATTCATTGACATTTATATCTTTGCATGTATCCCGATACTGACATGAATACGGCCTCAGAATACGATAGTATCGTGTACGACGTGCATTTATACAAGTGCACCACTTTCTTAAGTTCAATAAAAATAACAGATTAATCAATCAGGTTACACGGTTGACAGGATGATATAATAAAGAAATCATCTCAACAAAATTTGTTTGCCCAGATTGACTTAGCACAAATCTCATAAGTACGCAATTTGTCCACATAAGTAATAATCCTATCTCCTTGAAAGTGATTATTTTAAGCGTAAATTACAAGGGAATAACTTCAAATCACAATCAGTCACCTATCAATGAAACTAACTACATAGTAAATCCAACATATAATAATAAAAAATAACATCACATACTTCAAAAGATCTGTTTTGTTAGAAATTGCAAGAGCAGTTTTGAAGTAACCATAGACGCCTTGGATTTGAGGATCTTGAACAGCACACGGTCCATGTTTGTAAAATTGGACTTCCCTAAGAAAAAAGAAGCAGGTTGAATATTAACTACTCTACACTACATAAAAGATTATCATCATACACCGTCATGGGTGATGGAATGAAAATGAATTTGGTATAGAAGTCATTAGGCTAGCCAATGAATTTAATTCATTTAGTAATTGATTCGGAGTGAATACATTTTTTAACGATTAGGATTCATATAAAAACTTTCAGTCTTCGAAGGCGGAAATTCCAATATTCTCAGCAATTAGAATAAAAAACATAAATCAGTTTTGGCCGAAATTCAAAGAGAGACTAACCGATTTACAATATTTTAGTTAAAATGATAGTCGTTTTTGTTAGGGAATACTGCATTGAGCTTGCGCTGTGAAAATAAGTTAATTGCTGCAAATCATGGTCAGAAAATAGCGAATGCAGCTTCTTATCTACATTTACTGATAACTTGTGTCAATTTTAGTGCCTGCCTTTCACGGATGTGATCGGATATACGATCCATTACTAAACATACTTAACGTGAATAACAAGGTGAATCTTAGTACGCTGGAATTTGTCAACGGTTCCGTTCAAAATAATAGCAGGTTTGTTCCTCTCACTAAGATATTTTAGTTCAAAATCACCAAGACTACAAAGACACACGAGAGTTATTTAATGTGTTCGCTCATATTTCCCTAGCTCATCTGCTTACTCATGACAAGACACACGGATTCTAACTCGTCATTTAATAACTAGCAAACAGGTTATGCTTTTGCTAATGACATTTGTGACTTGATTTCGTAGTTTGCATTTCAAAATTTTGTTATATTTTAAAACTGTAATGAATGATATTCCCATCAGCTCACTAGAACACGAATTCGAAAATTTTAGACGACCTATTTGTGTGCTTCCGAAATCTGTGTTCAGCTACTAAAAGCGGGTAATCAAACACTTACATACACTCTTACCAAAATAATTCTTTCGCTGGACAATTTCTTAAACAGGGCCATTTTTGATCTAATTCTGGTCTCAATGGCTGAAATTAAATAAAGTCTCTTGTTAGTTAGCTATATCTGGATAATATTTCAATCAAAGTGCAGGGTCATTCAAATGTGACTATTCACACTCAATGTCCTAAATAATTTGCCCAGTATTCGTCAGGTAAGCTGAGATTCTCTTGAACTTTCGCTCATTGTGGATATTCTCACTTATCAGTAATCATCCACGTTATCATTTCAAAAAATGAAACCGTGGCATTCATAATTAAAGGGTATTATATGTTTGACAATGTTCCATCTATCTGAAAAAGCTTTTATTTAAAAAGCAATTAAATGAAGCTGGGTAAATTTCTTTTTCACTCTTTTATCAACAAACTGTTATATACTGCTATCCCCCTTTCACTTCTCGAGCATTTATCTCAATTATATGGGTCATTTGAAAGCAATAATCTATTATTTATGCATCGAAAGATGATTGTAGAAGCTTATAATTTGTCAGAGAATAGGATTTCGATTAAAATGTTTTCTCGTTTATTAGCTGTCACATATATGAAATACATATGGAACAACATTCAGAGATGAATTACTTCTCATAATTCTAGTTCCTTTTCCATCCGCTAATAGAAGTAATAAACTTGAACAAGTAACTCTGATGTTCTTTCAACCAACGAATAGTTCTTGTATAAATCATACAACGAAATAGTAGTCTGATTGTTAAATTTGAAGTTGCTCGATCACTTTCTATTAATTCTGATTTTTTATATTTACACAGTCAAATTACAATTTATTCGACTATTGATGCATGTAAAACACACATAATAAATAAGGGAATACCGCATTCAACTCACATCTAAAAGTGTCACATTGATATTTACGGTCGGTGTGCAATTCGGAGTTTTGTCTGAATAAATCAGAGGCCTGTCCAAATGAAATAATCAAAAACATTTTTATCTAAAAATCACAGTAGAGTTGTAGTTTTCAGTATTCGGCTGAGTCACAAGTTTCCCAAAAATGTTGTTATTGTCAAAAAATTTCGAACATAATACATATGCACTGGATATGACAGTGAAGATTTTTTACTAATTGTATCACCTTTGGATTTTAAAAAAATATTTAAATATTTCAGGAAAAGCAATAATTTATTAAGTAGTTACTAAGTTTCCGGAAAATCCCTTCAGTCATTACCTGAACATCACTTTGCTTTCTTTATATAAGGCACCTGTTGAGTATTGAGTTTGAATATATTGCATTTTATTGAAGTTATACATGTGAACTCTAGTGTTTGTGTCATTTTGTTCGATCGGTCCACGTCACAATTGCTACTCATCTTCAGTAAACTATCGCATTAAGGTTTCATGCAAGTTTACACGACATCAATTCATCTAAACTGTCATCAAATTCATTGAATTTAACAACTACTACTGGCATCTGAATTCTTTCTCAATCTTCATTCTATATTCCCACTATGTAAAATCAAAATATTTTCTTACCAAAGTCCATGAATTGTGAAAGATGTCACTCCGTCAGGTATTGGGCGCTAAATAAGAGGAAAACAAAATTATATAAAAAGAATATGTTCAATCGCAGTAACGCTTGTACGTTTTGAAATTTTATCAAGTGTTCAGAAATTTTATGTGGAAACAGAACTCATCTTTAATTTATACAGGATTGTAGTATACTACGTTACTATACTTTATACGCTTGTCGCGGATCTAACAATACAATTTATTGATAATTCATTTTCAGATCATGAAGTTCTTGAATTCTATTTCGTTATCAACCACGTAATCGTCACGTTGTGGATCACATAATAATTCACGAATAATTAAAAATATCAAGTTTGCTGACTGTAGTATCGGCACCATGCTAATTTAAAATTCCACCCCGTCTCATAATATTATATCCTTTCTAGCTGCTATTAACCGATAATAATTGATGATATAACTCAACAAAATGAAACAAAATATGATTCTGAAATGATACGAAAAATATTGAGTAACTAGATTCGCGGACGTCGTGATGACGAAAACTGATTATAGATAATTTAGTTAAGTTGCTATTAAGGAAAAGAATAAAATAATCATTTCAGTGATAAAATTATATTGTTTATAATTAGGGAAAGCCTGCTATATACGAATAACAAAATGTTGGAGGCCAAATAAGGACAAACTTGTAGGAATCCCAAGTTATATTTTGCGTTTCAACATTCACAATTGTAGTGCATGCAAGAACAATCAAACAAACGATTCTACAATTAATAAATATAGAAAGAATTCGTTGGGTGTTTCAAGTATTGTCCAAAATCCAATTCCAAAGAGTTTTTCAAATTTTTTTCATTTATCATATCAGAGATAAACTGAATAACGACTCACAATATGCGCATTGACAAACTAGAAATACTGATGTCAATGAAAACCGAACAGCGTATTTGTATTGTGAATGATACAAATCACAAATATAAATATAAATATATATATATATATATATATACATATATATAAATATATATATATATATATATATTATTACAGTACTTATTTGAATCAAATTATAAACTAATCACGTAGGTAGGTGAGGTCACTGCATACAATTTCGTGAGGTTCATTCACACGATCGCTCTATATTCACTATGAGTCAGTAACCACACTTATACAATAAAGTGGTGATTTCATGGTGACACCATCACGTTATTCAATTTTGTACCTTTACTCGTTCTTCAAAGTGTTTCTTAGTAAATCGTTGAAAATTACAACCAGTAATTAATATACGGCAGATGGAGTAATCCAATGTACGAAGTCAGGAACTGTTTTTAAGAGTGTTAATAAATATTGCTGACATATCCTCTTGCTGGAAAAAATGAAGGCATGAATACTCAACTGGCTTCGAGAGCTTTACAGCGTATATTGATTATTTAAATCGGACAAATTGACAATTCGATTATATTTGTTATGTCTTGTTGTCATGTATCACTAACACAGTGATAATGGCCGATTCTTTTGAGATCGTTTCTATTTAAAGTAAGAAATACGTTTCAGTGATGAGATGCTTGAACGCAAAGGTCATCCGACCGAATTTCCATCTCATTCGCGTCAGATCATAATTTACGTTTTGTGATAATTATACGATTGTTAACTTGCTTACTGATCTTTTCATTTTTCACTCGAATGTTTTTTTAATGATAACTAAAACATTGATAAGTGCGTGACGTTATACTTTATAGTATCATTATGTTATGGATTCTGTCATGTGATAAAATCGGACATATAATTATATCCAATAAGATCGTCGACAGGAACACCTTGATCAGGACACCTGTGTTAAAAGAAACCTCATATGCCACAATTCACAGTTGAATTCCTGAATGATTTGCCTCATTCAGTAATGGATCAGAATGAAACCTTTCGAACATAAGGCCCCTGTGATCTGAAAGTAAAGACATATAATGTAAGTTATGTAGCGATGAAAATACAGGGTCGTGATGACACACACAACAGGGATAAAAAGAGATATCTCGGGCAATCATATATATGTAAATAACCAAAGCATCGCAAAACAGTCTTACGTGATTTAGTTATTCAAGACAGAATTCATACCGGCCACTGAAATGAATGATCACTGAATATTGATCATAATGATGATGGTACGCCAATGAAGAAAACCAGTTGCGATATGTGTTGTCTGTTACCCACGATGGAGCAGAGGCCGCCCACCAGTTTTCTCTAACTTACTCTGTACTGGGCTTCCTTCTTCTGTTCTGTCGAATGTTTGTTCATTACTCTGATATTTTCTCTATTTCTCGGCGTAGTGTGTTCCTTGGCCTTCCTCTTTTCATTTTGCCTTCAGTGTTTCATTTGGCGGCTTGTCTCGTGACGCAGTTACGTGATTTCCGCAATGTGTTTCCTATCTACTTCTACCGCTTTTTCCTGATTTCCTCCTCCATTGGAATCTGGTTTGTTTTCTCCAACAGTTCGTTGTTGCTGATTGTGTCTGGCCAACGAATCCGAAGTATTTTGGTTCGACAACTGTTAATAAACACTTATATCTTATGGATGATGACCTTCGTAGTTCTCCAAGTTTCCTCTCCATACAGTAGAACTGTCTTGACGTTTGCATTGAAATTCCTGATTTTGATTTTGGTTGAGAGTTGTTTGGAGCCCCAGAAATGTTTCAATTGCAGAAATGAAACTCTTGCCTTGACAATCCGCGCCCTCAGATCTGCACCGGATCCAACTTGGTTGTCGATCGTGCCGCCCAGATATGTAAAAGTGTTTACGTCCTCCAAAGCATCTCCATCAAGAGTGATTTGGTTGGTGCATGTTGTGTTTTATCGGCGAATTTTGCGTTTCCTTTTATGTATGTTGGGACCGACTGCTGCATAGGCGGCTGCTACACTGGTCGTCTTCTCTTGCATTTGTTGTTGCGTGTGTGATAGAAGAGCCAGGTCATCTTCGAAGTCCAGATCGTCCAGCTGCGTCCTAACTGTCCAGTTGATACCGTGCTTCCCTCCAGATGTCGAAGTCTTCATAAGCCAGTCGAACCTCAGGAGAAAGAGAAAAGGTGAGAGTAAGCAACCTTGCCTCACACCGGTCTTCACCTCGAAAGAGTCTGTTAGCTGTCACCTGTGTACGACTTTGCAGTTGAACCATCATAAGAGTTCCGTTTGATGTTGACTATTTTCTCAGGCACACCGTAGCGTCTAAGAAGTCTCAGAAGTGTCCTCCTTTCCACGCTATCCAAAGCTGAAGTCGATGTAGTGTGGTGAGCTCCATTCAGTTGATTGTTTCACTATTATCTGTAATGTAGCGATTTGGTCAGTCAACGGTCGGTGTGCAATTCGGAGTTATATCTGCATAAATTTGACGCCTGTCTAAACGAAAAAAGTTGAAAAGTAGTTATTTCTTAAAATTTCAGTACAGTCGTATGTTTCGGTTTTCCACCCAGTAACATCTTTCCCAAAAATGTTGTTTTTGACAAATGTTTCTTACGAGTTCCAGCAGCACTGACTATGCCGGTCTTCATTTTCTAACCTAATGAAACCCGGGTTGAATTCAATCTAATTTGAATATTTTAGGAAAAGCAATAATGTTTTCACATTCGAAATCATCAATCAATGATGTGTAAAATATCGCAAACCTCCAAAACTGTGCCCCAAAATAATGTTTTCAGTAATCATTAAGATTTTAGGAAATCTGTATTGTGTTCA
Source organism: Schistosoma turkestanicum (assembly GCA_944470395.2). NCBI lineage: Eukaryota > Metazoa > Platyhelminthes > Trematoda > Strigeidida > Schistosomatidae > Schistosoma > Schistosoma turkestanicum. Next base: position 61,294 of record CALYCR020001450.1, read on the forward strand.
TCATAACATTCCTATGCTTTCTTTATTAAAAAGCACCTGTTTAGTATGGTGATTGAATATATTGCATTTTACTGAAGTTATACATGTGAACTCTAGTGTTTGTGTCATTTTGATCAATGGGTTTACGTCACAATTGCTACTCATATTCAGTAAACTATCGCAAAACGAATTCATTCAACTTCACACAACATCAATTCATCTGCATTGTCATCAAATTCATTGAATTTAGCATTGAATTCAGCAAGAAAATTATTATTTTTGATGAAGGAAACATTACTCTTTACGAATAACAATATGTTGGAGGCCAGTATTGGTCAAACTGATAATAGTCTTAACTTATATTCTGTGTTTCAACAATCCCAATTGTAGTGCATGCAAGAACAATGAAACAAACGATTCTACTATTAAAAAATGAACAAACATTATGTTAAATTTTAAGAAAATCTTTTAAAATTCAAAAGAATATAAACGTTATGTGATAGTTTTTATAATAACATATCCAAAATCATAGTTTCATCATGTTTGTTCTTAACATAGTCCTCTTATAATAAGTATGTGATGGTTTTAAAAAACATCATTCGATTCGAAATAATATAACAAAATTATGGAATTCACATTCACGAAGAATGCTTGACTCACGATGTCGGAAACATAAACAATTTCATTTATCTTATCAGAGATAAACTGATTCTCGACTTAAAATGCGCGCATCGACAAACGACAAATACTATTGTCAATGAAAACGGAACAGCGTATTCAGATTCTAAACAAAATAAATCACATATATATATATATATATATATATAATAAATACAGTTTGTTTGAATCAAATTTTAATCTAATCACGTAGGTAGATGAAGTCACTGCATACAATCTAGTAGGCTTCATTCACACGATTGCTCTATATTCACTATGAGTCAATAACCTCACTTATACAATGAAGTAGGCATTTCATGGTGACACTATCATGTTGTTCAAGTTTGCACATTTACTCATTCTTGAAAAAGTGTTTATTAGTAAATCGTTGAACAACACAACTATTTAAAAATTTTCAGCAGTTGGAGTTACATAATGTACGAAGTCAGGGATTGTTTGTTTTAAACCATATTTGTATGTGAGAGTGCATCAAATAGTAATAGCTTCGTCAAACTTTGCAATGTATCTGAAGATTTACTACTTTGAATTGAGGTTCATCACATCATGTTATCAGTGCAATGTTTGACTTCTGACTCACCAATTTTGTGATGACCGATATTTTATATTCTCAAAAATTTCCTACGCTACACATCTTGATAACCGCTACTAGATAACAACGAGTGTTTTATAAATTAATGAAGAGTTCTTGACATTTGTAACTGCTTCTCAACAAACAGAAAACCACATGCGTTCAAAGCACATGTGAAATGATTCCGACATAATAATGACCAGATGGTAACAAATATTTGTAACAAACGTTGGCCTTCATAGTATACTGTTAACTAGTACAAATTACTCACGCACTTTGGTGAATGATTGTAAACCAGCTGTTCAACTTTTGAAAGTAACGTACGAAAGCTGTCATCTCTGGATATAATATGAATGTGAGCACCGAAAAATGTTTCATCTAGTAACTTCAATTTCATTCTGTCACATGTATGATTGGCATTCACTTGGGAATTCACAATACTTATGTTTAGGGTAATGAAAGTAAAAGGTAGCAGAAGTGATTGAAATAACCATAGAGAAATGAGTATGAACAACCTTCGAATTAGATCATTTACCACTGCATTTTAGTGATTTTATTGATAAACGCGTCTCATTCGTGGCTGATCAAAATTCACGTTTTGCGATAATTATACAATTCGTAGCTTGCTTGCTGATTTATTTATTTTCACTCTCATTTTCTTTACTGATAACTGCTACAAAGTTTATTAGTGCGTGAAATTATAATTTATGCTATCATTTCGTTATGGTTTATGTCATGTAAAAAATCTAGAAACGGATTATCATCTCAGATCCATCTATGCTACACGTAACGAAAATGTTACTAGAAATAATTTATAATATGTTTTATATTGTATCATTAGTTGGTACAAGAAGCATGTCAGTTGACAGGCTAAAGCAATTCTACCTAAACTGTAACGCATTGACTATCAAAGTTTGCGCAATTATCTTTTAAACATCAGTCAGTGCCTGAAAGCACATCAGCACTAGGTCGTCCACAAGAACACCTTGATCAGGAAACATTTGTTAAAAGAAACCTCATATGCCACAATTCACAGTTGAATTCCGGAATGGTTTGCCTCATTCAGTAATGGAACAGAAAGAAACCTTTCGAACATAAGGCCCCTGTGATCTGAAAGTACAGACATATAATGTAAGTTATGTAGCGATGAAAATACAGGGTCGTGATGACGCACAAAACAGGGATAAAAAGAGATATTCCGGGAAATCATATATATGTAAATAAGCAAAGCATCGCATAAGAGTCCTTCGTGATAAAGTTTTCGGCCACTGAAATGAATGATCATTGAATATTGATCACAATGTTGGTGGTACACTGATGGAGAAAAACGCGTTGTGATATGTGTCGTAGGTATTGAAATAATTTCTAAGAGGCTTGATGCTAACACACTGAAGATGATGTTGCAGTAATGAGAGCAAAGTTTGCAAAAAACATAGACCATCACAGCACATCCTTCGTTTTCAGGTCAAATGCCGACCAATTAGTCATTCAGTGAGTGTCCGAGTAAGCATGTCGTAGTTGGTCTTGAAGAAATAGTGATCTCAGTGTAGTTTAAACTAGCCAGCTAACAACATGAAACTCAATAATACAGACAGGCTGAAGACAGATTTATACGACTGAATTCTCTGCTAAAATAATGTAAATTGAGAATATTAATCCTATGGTAACACATTGGCTGAGACGTTTTCGTTACAATCACACCACACTCTATCTCATTTGTCAGTCCAATTGCTAGTATCGATAAATGCAAAGGATAGAATAATCGTGATTGATACAAAGCGTACTGCATAAAATATCCGATGTAGTCTGATTTCAGTTGATGTCAGATAAACCAATAAACAGGGCTAACAGAAACTCATGTTCATCGTTTGCAAAACATATAATGTGGAATGACATAACACTGATAACATGGTGGCCTACAAGATATTTTTCAGAAGCCTAATGGACGAATTCTGATGTTGATGGAAATATGGTCTGTTTGTCAACATAAAACATACGTACGTTTGTGTAAACTGTTTGTTATAACCAGGAATGCTATATGGTGTTCTATAGGACATTTTACAATGTAGTGTGAGGAAAAACATCTCACTGTTCAATCTAAATTTATAGATGGGAAAAATTGTTTTAAATTTCTATGCTCCTCAAATTTAAGGGTAGAGCAGATGATGAGAAATCTAGGCAATGTAATGTTAATCAGAAGATTTCAATGAGAACACGTGCGTTATATACAACTATTGGCAAAATAAAAACTTGGGAAGTATTTAAGCTCAAAATGATCGTTTGCAATATGTTTATAAAATCAGTAATCATTTTATTCCGAGTATGAGAAATTAACTATGTACAAGACACAATGTTTCAGTAAACACGACTATCAACAACTATCAACAAATATTGGAATTGGTTTCTAGAATAAATAGATTATTATTGATTGAAATGTTATACACTCTGTCATTATTTTATCAAGTACGCAAATAAATAGATCTAAATTAAAAAGACATATTTCCAGAGATTATTTGAATATATTATGTAGGTGATGTTTTCATTACTCTGGAATCCGAAGTTTTAAAATTCATTGCGGTGATATATGTGAGATGCAGTCAAATGTGATATGTTCGGCACTTAGGATGCTTGAGGCTATTACGAGTTTACCTTAGTCGATAAACGCGAACGAGACTTTTACCAGCTTCCAGGAAGGCTACCCTGAATCCAAACGGGAAAACAGAAGTCTTGGTAAGAGTAGAAAGTATATTCTACAAGCACCCAGCAATCCCAGTACAATCAAGCATACAACTCTCGTTTATTTATACAACATAACAACGTCCTTGAGACAGTTAAGAAAATAGCATACTAAAATACACTGTAGCCAATCACAGCCATTGATTTTCCTGGTGGGAATTGAAATCTCAAGGTCATTTGATCAGCCCCTGCTGGCGAAACGTAAAAACCAAAATACGGCATTATAATGCGAATTTTGGGGATCTAACATCCCCAACACTCCTCCCCTTTTTAATAGCTTGTTCTCCTGGGGTCGACTTGCATCTTGACTATTGTTCGCCGCTGTCTGAGGGGATACCTTCGGGAACGAAGAACAGCTGGCTGCTGAGTTTCTTCTCGTGGCGGGGCTCTCGGTAGGTTGAAGGTATCAAGCAAGATGTCAAGGGGAAGGCTTTCTGCTCTTGATGGGCGATCTGGGGCTAGCCGTCTGCGTATCTGATTGCGATGACGTGACCATTTATCACCTCCTACCTCTACTTCGTACATAACTCGACCAACCCTTCTGACCACTCTCGCTTCTACCCAAGGACCATGGTTCGTTCTGTAGTCGCGGGCAAACACAGGGCATCCCACCTCGTAAGCGGATTGTCTTTGCTGCTTTGTCTCTACTGATGAGGGTGCATTGGTCGGATGCATCAGGCTGTGAATCGTTTTCAATCTTCTTCCCATCAGGATTTAAGCTGGGGACTTTTGCTCCGGTAACAATTCATTTGGTGTTGTCCGATAGACGTACAAGAAATTTTGTAACGTTTCGGCTGGCGTCCCCTCCCCTTTTGACTTGAGCAGTGCTCTTTTGAACGTATCCACAAACCTTTCCGCCTGCCCATTCGATTGCGGGTGGTATGGTGGCGAGCGTAAGTGTTTAATAGCTAGCCGTTGACAGAAATTCTGGAATTGGGAAGAGGTGAAATGAGAGCCATTGTCGGATACGATCACATCTGGTATGCCATTCCGTGAGAAAATTTCAGTTAGGAGCTGTATAGTCTTAGTTGTAGTGGGCGGCATAACGGGGCTGATTTCCGGCCATTTAGAAAAGGCGTCGACGACAATTAAATACATAGTTCCATTTATTGGGCCAGCGAAGTCGACATGTATCCTGGACCAAGGATGCTCAGGTTTGGGCCATGAAACCGGCGGAATTTTGGCATTCATCTTTGCCGCCTGTTGACACCGCATAGTGACATGCATAGTGACTCCCGCCGCTGATACAGTTGCTTCATGTCACCTTCAAACTTTTTCGACGGCCAACCTTTAGTGACATATTTCATCGTCATCTTGATGATGGGGTCGTTTCTAGAAGCATTTTGTATGTCTGTTGCAGACACCGGTAATGCGCGAACTGCGGTTGTCAGATCACATTCTGCGTGGTCTTCTACTGACAGAGATGCGATCACCATGTTTTCCTCAGCCGCCACTTGATCATTAATGAGTCGTGACAAAGCGTCTGCTTGACCGAATTGTAGAGTGCGTCGATATTGGATTTCGAAATCATACCCCAAAAGTACCAAGGCCCATCGCTGAAGACGATTTGCAGAATGGGCTGGAATGCCAGACTTTGAACCAAATATTGCTAACAGAGGCTTGTGATCTGTGAGGAGCGTGAATCTCCGACCGTACAGAAACTTATGGAAACGGCGAACAGCAAACACAAGGGCAAGAGCTTCTTTCTCTATCTGGCTATACTTCTTTTCTGCTGGGGTCAGTGTACGGGATGCATGCATAACGGCTTTTTCTGACGCGTCTGGAAACTGATGTGAAATAACAGCACCTAGGCCATATGCTGAAGCGTCTGCTGCTACGATGATCGGCATGGATGGATCGTAGTGTGTTAATAACAATTCCGAGCTAATTATAGACTTGAATTTACCAAAAGCCGCGTCACACTCTTTATTCCAGTTCCATGTGCTATGCTTCTGCAGTAGACAATTCAATGGAGCGCGAATATCATGCATCGAGGGAACAAAAGCTGAATAATAACTGATCAAACCGAGAAAAGATCGTAATTCGGAAACATTAGTGGGAGTAGGCATCAGTTTGATAGCTCGGATGTTTTCAGGATCCGGTCTGCGACCGTCGGCATCAAAGATGAATCCCAAATACTTTACCGACTGCAATAGAAACTGGCATTTTTCTGGGCGTAACCGGAAACCATTGTCACTGATGCGTTGTAGTACCAATGTCGTGCGTTCCCGTAGCTGTTCTAACGTCTTCGCAACAATCAAGATATCATCGAGATAAGCTGCAACCCCTGGGATATCTGACAGGATTGTATCCATTAGTTGTTGGAAGATAGATGGGGCAGTCTTAACTCCAAAAGGTAGACGGTTATATTGAAACAAACCGCGATGAGTGTTGATAGTAAGCAGCTCTTTAGATGCTTCATCGACTTCCACTTGCAAATAAGCATCAGCTAGGTCAAGCTTTGCGAAGAACTTTCCTCCATTCAGCATAGTGAACAGATCTGCTGGAACTGGCAGAGGATAATGATGCTGTTCTAGAGCTGCGTTGAGACCTGTAGAGAAGTCAGCACATATACGTATCGTTCCGTTGGCCTTCTTGATAACGACTATAGGTGCTGCCCAACTGGAGTAAGAAACGGGAGTAATAACTCCTTGTCGTTGAAGGCGATCCAGCTCTTCATCTACTGTTGCTAATGTAGCATACGGTACAGGTCTCTTTGGACGAAAAGCAGGCTTAGCCCCATGTTTCAACCGAAGTGTTGCTTCCATAGCAGTGCACCGACCTAATCCAGGTTCAAAAATGGTTGAAAACTCTGTCATCAGCTTCTTCGTATACGCTTCTGGGTCATGTCGTTGTGATACCAGGTTGCATATGGTATTTAGCGGGACATCAGCCAATTTTAGCTGGTCGAACCAATCTAAACCTAGTAAATTTAGATCAGCTGGCGTTATATAGCATACCCCAGTAAACGACGAATTCCGGAAAGCAACTTTACATTCCAATTGTCCTAACAGACGAAGATAATTACCACATGCTGTGCGAGGCTTTTGTGTTGTGTGCTGCAGGCTTGGGCTGCCCAACTTGGTCCAATTTTTGCGTGAGAGGATAGTGACATCAGATGCAGTATCTATTTGCATTCTGTTGATGAACTTTGGCAGGAAGATATTAGGCTCAATGCATTGGTACTGGATCTAGGAAGAGGCTTTTTAACACTTCTGGATCGCTTTGGCTTTTTCTGTAGGCAAAAGCCATCTTTATGACCGATGACTTCCTGCATCTATGCTGCCTAAATGGGCAGTTCCGTACATAGTGCCATGAACCGCAGTGCCAGCAAGCAGAAGGTGGATTCATTTTGGGTTTTTGGGCCGAATTGGAGCGGGGTGAACTGGGTGTAGCATGGGCAGACTTATAATGATTAGGTGGCTGCTGTACCAAATGAATTTCAGATCGGCTTGAGCTACCACTCTGAACTATAGTCGAGTCTCGTTGTAGGTCAGTGAGACGTTGGTACTCATGAGCCATATCATTAAGTGTAAGCTTTGGATCTTGCTCCAACCGACTTAGTAGCCTTGTTCTAATGTCACTGAACGTACTCGACTGGAGGCTGCAGATGAGAATGAGGGCTTTGAACTGGTCTTCCGACAAAGACTTCAACCGAAAGCGTTCGCATTCACGGTTGACGATGCCCACGTGCGTAAGAAAATCATCATCTTCGTTCATAATAAGCTTCAAACATCGATAACGAGTATTAAATAGTGACGAGTTGTCTCCAAAGTGTTGGCTTAAAGTCTGAACAGTCTCAGAAAACGAACAATCTCGTGGGTTCAAATTCATTTGTTTCATTAACAGCTGCAACATACGTTCCTGGAACTGTTCATATCGTTTACCTTGACGTTCCAGTAAAGATTCTAACTGTTCAAGGTTAATTGACATTGTGACTTGTGAGCCCCGTCGCCACTGATATGTTTTGTGGATATGGTTTTTACCCCGTCGCCACTGATATGTTCGGCACTTAGGATGCTTGAGGCTATTACGAGTTTACCTTAGTCGATAAACGCGAACGAGACTTTTACCAGCTTCCAGGAAGGCTACCCTGAATCCAAACGGGAAAACAGAAGTCTTGGTAAGAGTAGAAAGTATATTCTACAAGCACCCAGCAATCCCAGTACAATCAAGCATACAACTCTCGTTTATTTATACAACATAACAACGTCCTTGAGACAGTTAAGAAAATAGCATACTAAAATACACTGTAGCCAATCACAGCCATTGATTTTCCTGGTGGGAATTGAAATCTCAAGGTCATTTGATCAGCCCCTGCTGGCGAAACGTAAAAACCAAAATACGGCATTATAATGCGAATTTTGGGGATCTAACATCCCCAACAAAATGTCATGACAACTACCAGTTATTATTGGCATGTTTAAAAAATTATTCCACTATTAACTGAATAATAATCACTTTGACAACTGCGAATATTGTTCACTAGTCAAAGATGATGCTTCGTAGAACAATGTTCGATAAATTAACCCGAGTCAAAATAAACTTGGTGAACAATATCAGTTGTTTTTCCTTTGAAAAGCATTTTTATAAAATGAATAAAAGGTATAAGTTATTATACACAGTCACATTTTACAACACAAAAATTTCCCACATTAGTTACAGTCAATTCAATTTTTTTAATGTAAAGCGATTCAACGAGACGGTTGAACGATATATCTTTTCAGAGATACTGGTATTTAAAATCACCTGTGTTATGTTCGTTTTGTTCAAAATAGTGTTATTAAAGGGCAGGATTGAACAGTTGCTTGATTCATTGGTTTACATAAAATGATTTTCTCAAATACGGTATGTGCTTACTCATGTTGTTGAAAATCAAGTTAGGGTCAACCGTTCAACGAAAACGTCAAAACTACGGGTACATACATGTTCAGTTTTTATATCTTTGTGCAATTTGATATTGAATTAGTTAAACCTGTCGATCTCCTCCTAATTTATCTTTACACCACCATTTTTATGTATTTTTACGTTAGTCTTACTAATCTTACATAAACTGACTTCATACGTCGAGGCTGTTGAACGTAAGAAGTATATTCACACTGAAATGCTTGGTAATATTTCATTTTTCATTGCGATTAAAACTGGCCTAATTACGTATATCATCATTCTCTCGAATCCAAATGTACAATATTAACATACGGATTGATCAGTTGCCAGGCCTTATCTATCCCTCTATACATAGATTCAGTGCTATGATGAATTGACACCTGTTAAAACATAGAATTACCGGTCCTTTTTGCACAAAAGTGAAAATCGTTTTTCAGAATCTCTCATACTGTCTCACGAATTTCTACCTCTGTTTCAGTAAATATGGTTATCAAAAACTTCGTGACGAATGTTTCTCACGGATGTAAATGATGGAATTTAAACAATTTATAACATCATACTTTACACTATTACCAACTTCATTTATCTTGAAAACTGTGGGAACAAGACCATATTCTACCAGTGTACAATATCAATAAATATTAGAATTGGATTCTAGAATGGAAGGAGTATTATTGATTGAAATATCATACAATTTGTCTTCATTTAATTAAGTACACAAATAAATAGATCTAAATTAGGATTGACATATAGGCATACTTATATCAAAACATTATAAAGGGGATGTTTTCAGAACTATGGAATCCGAGTTTTTAGAATTCATTGCGGTGGTACATGTGGGATACAGTCAAATGTCGTGACTACTAACAAATATTATTGGCATGTTTAAAAAAATTATTGCATTACTGACTGAATAATAACCACTATGACAACTTCGAATATTTTTCACTAGTTAAAGATGGTGCCTCGTACAACAATGTTTGATATAACAAATGGAATCAAAATAAACTTGGTGATCGATATTGGTTGTTTATCATTTGAAAAGCATTTATGAAACGAATGGAGTAACAGGTTGGTATACACAGTCAGATTTTACAACAAAAAACTTTCTTTGTGCTAGTGACTCACATTAGTGACGGTCTATTCAATTTTTTTTAAAGTAAAGCGATTCAACGAGATGGTTGAACGATATATCTTTTCAGAGGTGCTGATATTTTAAATCACTTGTGTTATGTTCGTTTTGTTCAAAATAGTGTTATTAAAGGGTAGGATTAAACGGTAGCTCGATTCTTCGGTTTATATAGAATGATTTTCTATAATATAGTATGTGCTTACTCATATTGTTCTACTGTTCAACGAAAACGTCACAACTACTGGCACATACACGTTCAGAAATTTCAATGCTCAATAATTACTGCTGTGTGAACACCTAAACAGTATTGTATCATTGCATTGACTTAGCTTCGATACTTCAAATAGTACTCATATTTTGTTGTGACAAATGCTCAAATTGATTTAAGTGCGTATAAACTGTAACGTTTCGGTGTATGAGAAATCATTCTCAAGTAACCTGAAAGAACCAAATATTCGGAACACCGCAGATTTTTCACTGTTATAAGAGTTGTAGTGGACCAATCAATATATTATTTCCAAATATTAACAAGGTTATCGAATATCAATAAATGTATATTGAAATATATCAGTTAAATGCGATAAATACAATAAAAATATAAGAACGTTACTTAATGCAGCTACTTGTGCGTGTTCGATTTGATCTGATCGAATTCCACTACAATCTCTTTATATTTAATAATCCATTTGCTATGATATTCCAAAGGTCAGTATGTGTATGTGACTGCAGTCTATAAAGTAGATAACATAAGTATTAATGGTTAAGACTAATATTCCAAATAAGCAGATGAGAATAGTAATGGTATGTATAAAGTGTATTTGATAATGTATAGCGGCGAGTGCCGTGCTAATGTACAGTGAACAGAAAATGAAAGCAGCGAGGAATGAGAGCGCCTGTTGTATTCAAGGTCACTCAGATAAACAAAATGTACAACAATTTCATAGTGAATGTACAAGCTGTAAAAATTAACAAAATAAATACAGATAGTATCAAAAACTGTCTACAAAATAAATTTGTCATGCCATCTCCACATAGCTCCCCTCCAGAGTGTCCGGAGTTAACACTAGTTGTATAAAAAAAAATTATGTGAGCGTACAGTGTGTGCAGTTATGTATAACAATTAGAAAAGCAATGCAGGAAAGTGGAGAATGGTATGACATGTACATTAATATTATAGAACGCTTTAATGTAAAAAAAACTAGCGTGAATGTTGCATGGCATGCCAAAGAAAATAGGAAATACAGTCACACAATGTTTTGGTTGGTTGATAAAAATAACAACGTGCAAAACTATTAATAATCACACACGAAAGTTGAATTGTTTATTCTCATGTAGAAAAAATAGAATTAACTCATTAATAATAGTGTTTAAAAAAAAATATAATGTGACCATACGAGTTATTACGAAAAAAAGGTGGTTTAATATATGCACGTGTTAGAAGACCAAAAGGGTATAATAATTTTTATTTAGGAGATTGAAAGTTTTTAACAATATAATGTAAATCAACAGTAATTTCTGGAATTCCGTTTTCATTTTACTCAGTGAAATGTACATAGCGCTTGGGTCATTCACGGCTCTACCGGAACGTGTCAAGCAAGTGGGCTTAACGGTCGGTTTCTGCTCCTCTACTGCTTTCTTGTGGCTTTGCAGGTTTTGTTTATCGGTGGTATTGTCTTCTTTGTCTAGTTGAGTTTCGTAGAAAGCTGGTTTAATTCTATCGATGGCGATAGTTTCCTTCCTTCCACATTTGTTGATTATAAAATGTTTATTAGTTCGTTCAATTACTTGATATGGTCCATCGTAAGGTTGTTTTAAAGGCTTTTTAACCGCATCGACGCGAACGGAAACATATTTACACGTCATCACATTTTTGTCAAGGTGTATGCGGTTATTATGTTCCCGCGGCGGTATGGCTTTTAGGTTCTGCATAGATTGTAGCAGTCGACTAGCGAATCAGCCTGGGTCACTTGATGCCGAAGTGTCCGTGTCAACCAATTGGCCTGGCAATGTAAGTGTTGTGCCGTAGACCAGCTCAGCAGAAGTACATCCGATGGCCTCCTTGATGGTTGAGCGAATTCCCAGGAGTACGAGCGGTATTGCGTCGCTCCATTTCGTCGTGTCAGCTTGTGCCATCAGTGAGCTTTTTAATTGGCGGTGAAATCTTTCGACCAAACCATTAGCTACTGGATGATAAGCTGTGGTCTTGATGTGGTTTACTCCCAGTAGTTTAGCGAATTCCTGGAATAGAACGGATTGGAACTGGGGACCACGGTCTGTAGTAATAATTGAGGGAACTCCGTAATTAGATATCCACCGATCAAGAAAAACTGCTGCTACCGTTTCTGCCGAGGTATCTGCAATCGAACATGCTATCGACCATCGTGTGAATCTGTCAACCGCGGTGAGGATATGAGTAAAGGAGTTTGATGGTGGTAATGGACCAACGATATCTAAATGAACATGTTGAAAGCGTTTGTCAGGAAGCGGGAATTTACCAGCAACACTTAATGTGTATCTTTGTACCTTACTACGTTGGCACTGTAAGCAGCTTCTGGTCCAACGTTTTACATCCGAGTTAATTTTAGGCCAGACGAAACGTTCCGTTATCATTTTAGTAGTGGCTCGTATTCCCGGATGTGAAAGTTCGTGTAACTGTCGGAATACTTGTCGTCGACAGGCTTCAGGTACAAAGGGACGCTGATTTCCAGTTGATACGTCGCAGATTATCGATGCGTTGGAGAAAGGGATAGGTATCAGTCCGAGGATCAAGTTAGACTTTACTTTGCAGGCTTCTAGTTCTGCATCGTCTACTTGAAGTTTAGCAAGTGTTTCAAGGTTAATATCTGGTTTGCTTACCAGAGTGTTGATATCCCTGCGTGATAGTGCATCGGCGAAGACGTTGCTATGTCCTTTAATATACTGGATGTCTGTGGTAAATTGAGAAATATAGTCGAGTTGCCTGGCTTCCCGAGGTGAATGGCGATCACATGATACGTTGAAAGAGTAGATTAAAGGCTTGTGATCAGTCATTATAGTGAACGGATGTCCTTGTAATAAAAAACTGAAGTGTTTGACTGCAAGATAGATAGCGAGTAGCTCACGTCCAAAAGTGCTGTAACGTTCTTGTGCCTGTGATAATCGTTTAGAAAAGAACGCTATGGGCGTGATGACGTCGTTTACCTGTTGTTGTAGCACTGCCCCGACAGCTTTCTGGGAAGCATCTGTGCACAGAATTAGATTTGTCGTGGGGTCAGTGTTGAGGTGCTGTAACATAGTGGCGTTGGATATAAGAGACTTTGCTTTCTCGAATGCAGCTTTAGCATCGGTCGGTAAGTTTAAAATATCGTTTTTAGTTTTCCTCGTCACTTGGTTGTCGGCTTTTAACATGTCAGTTAGAGGTTGTAAGGTTTCAGCGCAATGTGGTGGAAATCGTCGGTAGAAATTACACATTCCAAGGAAACGGCGTAATGACTTTGGTGAGGTAGGCTCAGGGTAGTTGATGATGGCGTCAACTTTCTCCTGTAGTGGTCTTATGCCTTGTGAATCTATGTGATGTCCCAGAAACTCCAAGGCAGGAGCGCCGAAGATGCACTTGGAAGGGTTAATGACGACTTCATACTGTTGGAAGCGATCGAAGAGGGTTTGTAGGTGTTGAACATGTTCTTCGATCGATGCGCTAGCTATAAGAACATCATCGATGTAGACAAAAACAAAATCGAGGCCTCTGGTTACCTCATCCATAAATCGCTGGAACGTTTCGGCTGCGTTTTTTAACACGAATGGCATTCTCAAAAATTCAAACAAGCCAAATGGTGTTATAATGGCTGTTTTTCCAATATCTTCTGGTGCCACCGAGATTTGATGATATGCCCTTACCAGGTCAAGTTTTGAAAAAAACTGTTTTCCATGTAAGTTAAGTGAAAAATCATGAAGATGAGGAATAGGGAATCTGTCAGGTGTCGTTTGGTTATTCAAACGTCGGTAATCGCCACATAGGCGCCAGTCCTGATCTTTCTTTGGTACCATGTGTAGTGGCGAAGCCCATGGGCTGTTTGATTGACGGATGATACCCAGTTGCATCATGTGTTCAAACTCTTTTTTGGCAATTTGAAGCTTATTTGGGGGCAGTCGCCTTGGTTTGGTGCAGACGGGAGGGCCAGTAGTAGTAATGTGATGAAGTACGTGATGTAAAATGCCTTCCTTCCGATAGTCAACCTTGGGGATGCTATCATATTTGGTTAAAAGGTCGGCGAAAGGTTGAATAATAGGCCTAATTAAACGTACTCCATGTATTTCGTAAATGTTATTAGTTATGCCATTCACGTGTAGACGTGTCTGATTGTCGACTAGTCGTTTGGCACGCACATCTACCAGCAGATTAGAGGCAGCAAGGAAGTCTGCTTCCAGGATAGGCTGTTTGACCTGTGCTACCACAAAAACCCATGTGAAACGTCGTCTGAGACCAAGGTCGAGTATGAGGGATTGTACCCCATAAGCTTGGATGATTGTTTCATTCGCTGCCTGGAGTGTTATTTTGCTGTGGGTGATGTGTTGCCGTCGTGAAAGGTGTAGAGGGATAATGCTTATTTCGGCTCCTGTATCGACTAAAAAGTCTGAGCCCGAAATTGTGTCCCTGATGTGAAACAGACGGCTAGTAGCATAGCCAGAAGCAGTCGCCGCCATCACTGTCTGGCTGGCCAGTTTCCCTGTGATTCTTGACTGCTTGCAGGGAACGTGCACGGTCTTGTTCAGCGTCGCGCTTTGTCACCATACTTTTGATGGTACCAACAAACGCCAGTTGTCCTTTTCGGAGATATAGAGCGATGTCGGGATATTGACCTTCTTCTAGGAAAAGATGAAGTTGGTTTCGTGCTAATCATAGCTATCGAGGCTCGTAGTGAATCAGTCTGATTTGTGAGCTGAGTTATTTGCAGTTGTTGAAGGCTAATAACATGATACACATTATCTTTACTGGTAGTTTGTACAGAATTAACAATTGGGCTTTCTGGATAAATTTCAGTTATTTTATCAGCCATGTCGGTTAACTCGGTCAGGTTGGCTGAATTAATAGTTACCATAAGAATCTCTCTGACGTTGTGAGGTAGCCGTTGAGGCCAAAGTTGTTTGAGTTCATTCTCGTCTAACTTATAAGGGCCAGACAACTCTTGCATGTATCTTAGTAATTGGGATGGCTTTTTATCTCCCAACTCACAGGAGGTAACAACTGTTGTAGCCTTTTTTCGTCTGATGCAGAAGTTCTCTGAGTCAATGCGGCTTTAAGTTTATCATATGGGTCGTTCTCAGGCACTTGAGCAATAAAATCTCCCACTTGTGCAGCTATGTCTAATGGAAGTGAGCTAACAACATATGCGTACTTTGTAGTTTGTGCACGTATGATTTTGGCTGTAAATAAAGCTTCAATCTGAAAAAACCACATCCTAGGGTTGCTAATGCCAAACGCAGGAAGCTTAAAATCTAAGATAGCATTAATGGAACTTAGGGTCTTATCTTCAGACTGTGATGTGGAGAAAGGATTAGCTGGGGGAGAGTTCATTGTAAGTGATTTAGTACAAATATAGCCGTACGAGAAATAAACAAAATGGTCTAGCCAAAAATAACAATAAAAAAATTATAGTAGCATAACAAATGGCATAAACACAAGCTCACCATTTAATTGTAGTGGACCAATCAATATATTATTTCAAAATATTAACAAGGTTATCGAATATCAATAAATGTATATTGAAATATATCAGTTAAATGCGATAAATACAATAAAAATATAAGAACGTTACTTAATGCAGCTACTTGTGCGTGTTCGATTTGATCTGATCGAATTCCACTACAATCTCTTTATATTTAATAATCCATTTGCTATGATATTCCAAAGGTCAGTATGTGTATGTGACTGCAGTCTATAAAGTAGATAACATAAGTATTAATGGTTAAGACTAATATTCCAAATAAGCAGATGAGAATAGTAATGGTATGTATAAAGTGTATTTGATAATGTATAGCGGCGAGTGCCGTGCTAATGTACAGTGAACAGAAAATGAAAGCAGCGAGGAATGAGAGCGCCTGTTGTATTCAAGGTCACTCAGATAAACAAAATGTACAACAATTTCATAGTGAATGTACAAGCTGTAAAAATTAACAAAATAAATACAGATAGTATCAAAAACTGTCTACAAAATAAATTTGTCATGCCATCTCCACAGAGTCGTTTATTATGATAATAAAGATATTCACTATTCCATGATTTCTATCAACCTTTCAATTGGAGAAAGGGTTGCATTCAAGTTCATAATCAGCTAAATAATTCTCCATTATTGGTACATTCACGTTCAGATAGTTCAATGCTCAATAATTACTGCTGTGTGATCACTCCCAACAGTAGATGAAATAGTGTTGAAATAACGGAACAAATAAATGCAGAATAGATGTATCTGTTAATTGGGAATATAAACTTACGTTTTTCTCAATGAATGATCAACCACACATTTCCTTTCGTATAACATAAGATAGTTTATCCACAACACAACAATGACAATACGCGAAATAATAAACACATTACTTCAAACGCATATGAACATGCTTTGTTTTGATTCATGATTCATGGTCCACTATTGTTCAGTGATTTTCCTGAGACATCGTTTATTCCGATGAAATTTAAGATCAGATATTCATTATTCCATGATTTCTATCAACACTTCAATTGGAGAAAGTGTTATATTCAAGTTCATATTCAGCTGCATATTACTCCATTATTGTTTGTGTCAGCTTCTCCAGTGCACTAATGCAAAGTGTGCTGTGTAATCTATTTGCTCACTTTTTCTTCAATACATAACTCGCCTGCGTTTTGTATTTCACATGCTTTCACGTGTGTGTGTTGACCTGAATCCGTATCCGTATATGAGGCCAGAAACAAATATTAGCGAATTTCCAAAGAAAACAATTTCGTTTTTATATCTCTGTGCAATTTGATATTGAATTAGTTAAACCTGTCGATCTCCTCCTAATTTATCTTAACACCACCATTTTTATGTATTTTTACGTTAGTCTTACTAATCTTACATAAACTGACTTCATACGTCGAGGCTGTTGAACGTAAGAAGTATATTCACACTGAAATGCTTGGTAATATTTCATTTTTCATTGCGATTAAAACTGGCCTAATTACGTATATCATCATTCTCTCGAATCCAAATGTACAATATTAACATACGGATTGATCAGTTGCCAGGCCTTATCTATCCCTCTATACATAGATTCAGTGCTATGATGAATTGACACCTGTTAAAACATAGAATTACCGGTCCTTTTTGCACAAAAGTGAAAATCGTTTTTCAGAATCTCTCATACTGTCTCACGGATTTCTACCTCTGTGCATTTATTCACCCAAACGGTACATCCTCCTCCTGACCTACGATCGCGCTGCTGTTGTCTTATGGGTCGACATATCGAATCTGTTCACACTGGTTTATATCCAATTCATACAATTATTCTGCACATGATCACATGAAAGGCACTCATTTTAGAGGACCAATAATATTCTAGTTTCCATACAATATCAGCACAGGGACACATTTGTCAATTTATATTTAATATTAAAAAACAGTTTGTTGGGACTTGAATTGATGACTCCTTTGTAAAACCACCTCTAGCACACATGATTGGGGAGAATTTATGATTTTGTCGATTCAAATGATGAACGTCAGTTCAAGTGATAATAATCTTTGAACTATAACGATTCATGCGAACGTGTTCTATTGTGACAAAATTTATCAAGATTGATGACAATTCTTTGAGGTTCAAATGACATTTTACTTCTTTTGGGTTATTGTATTTATCGGTATATTCAACCACTAATATTCATCATACAAAAACATCACTTATTGATTTTCAGGTTAGAAGGTTTCATTTCACTTTCATTCACGAATTATTACTTTTGTGAAAAACAAGTTCAGAATTATAGATGTCTACAAGTAATACTGTTATTATTGTTTAATTGCTTCAATTATCCCAAATATTAGGATATAATAAATGACTGAACACTAGCAGTCAGTTGTTTCGGAAGTAAGATAAGCAGGAAGATGACTTTTAACAATACGAAGCAACTGCAGTTCCAAAGATTGAATGAAGGCGGTTAGCTGGTCATGGGGTTCGCCCACATTGGTCATGTTGCGTTTTAGATCGACTTTTTAAAGCAAACATAGGATGTGGCATTGCAGAGTTAGTTTACTGATGTAACCTCAGTATATCAAGAGTGTTGTTCATCTCAGGTAAGATTGTTCCGACTGATAAAACTAACTAAGCGATAGCACCCATGTTTTTATCAGGAGGGACTTAGTGCGTCGTCCCTTACAACCGACCAACGATTATCCATTTTAAGTTAACAAAAGATACGATAAAACTATCACAGTAGATATAGCTGGAAAAACGGATGCACTAAGCATAGACACGGTCAAATCAGCATTCACCGAAGGCGACGAACAGCCAATAAACACAAAGCCATCGAAAGTCATTGAATCACGAAAAGCGAGCTCAAACACTCTGAAGTAGCAACACATAAAACAGAAAGAAGTGGACCTACGACCAGATAAGGACGAAGAATCAGGTGGACGCAACGATATAAAGACACGATTTTGAACTGATTATTCCTCTAAACATATCGAACACACTTTATTTTTGTTTCGCATCTGTTTGTCAAAAAGAATTCTCACTTATCTGTCATAACCATCGATATGTTTTATTTATTTTGAAATTGTGATTTAACATAAATCACTGCCATAATTTTGTTTGATTTTCTTTTCCTTTGCAACCGGACGAACGTGTGCGAATATCTTATGAAACTTTTGATGTTTGCCGACAATTTCGATTGGTTTTAGGAAACGAAGACATTTTCGTAGCCCTGTTTGCCGGAAGGAAGTTATTGTAGTGAATCCACATTTATTTGCATCCGCCTACATTTAATTTGTTCAAGCTTTTCGATTTTTCAATAAAACCAAGCAATTTGTATAACAATTATTGTAGAATCTATTTCGCCGGCGGCTGTCCTAATCGCGTCCAATAGAAACACACCGGTACGATACTCCTAGATCCAGGTCCCAGCCAAATCAGAAGGCCAAAAATTCTAGGAGAAAACGTCTCTATATTGTTATAAAATGGAAATACAGAGGCTTACGATGTTTTTGTTTCTTCCAGGACTAAATTACTCCGTAGAGTATCTATTACAATAGCTAGTAAGTGACACTAAGTCCAGCAGCCACCGCGTCTATCCAAAAATGTGGCGGTAGCCATATTATATCAAATTTAAACAATATATGTACAATTCAGAAGCAAACACAAAAACTTCAATATAAGTACAAAATATGGAAAGAATAACAACATACAATGGTAAAATCTCAAATTGGAATCAAATAAAATACCAAAAATGTCAAGAGAAAAAGTCCATCAGGTCATAGCGAAAATATGTAAACATGGAGGGATTTTCCAAAAACAAAACATTCAAAAAGAATTCTACACCGGCCCGCAAAATCCCTCCATGCAAAAACAGCAAGCGTTAATGACACCTTATTTAGGGTTCCCATGTTATCCCCTAATCCACACCGGAATAACGTGTAGGACTTACAGCAGTACGCCTACCCGCCATCCAACATGGATATGACCTATCGCGCTAACTAGATACCTTTACTTTCCCATCAGGCCCTTGATCCCCCTATCTATCGTGGAATGACCTAACGGTAGTATAAACCTTACCCAATTAACCCATACGAACATGAACAACGCGTCGCAAAACTGGTCATATCCTATCCAAGGACTACATTCTCTTTCATGGGGACGAGTCGCCAATCCACCACCACTTGCTCCGATCAGCAGATACCATGAAGTCCGTGATGCTAACTTATCAACAGAAGTTTTTGACCCATAACTAATATGCAAGGGTGAGATCTCCAATTTTGACATTTCGTCGTCTCCAGAAGACCTTAAGTAGCATGACGTAGGATCAATATTTATCCTTCCATCTCCTGATGCAGAGGAGGTTTGAACAGTGTTCATCATCGTCGGTAACTCATTTGTCACATCAGTGACATCCGGTTTATTATCAACGTCTAATTGATTCCGTTCTGCATTAGCATCCGTTTCAGCGGCACAAGACATATGCTCAACAATAGCATCGTCATCACACAGCACTGTAGACTGGCTGTTACCATCAAACATTTTCTTCTCATCATCACTCGACTGACGGTCAACCGTAATTGGAACAGTTACAGTTGCACAACCTTGTGCATCTTCAATCGACTTAACCTTCGTGACGAGGTCCAATGGCGTCGAAACACTAGGAGGCTCATTCGATGAAGTTGATAAACTAGTCCCTATAAGTGGACTGCTGACACTTTCTATATCCTTATTATCACTGTCACTACTAAGGTTCTGATGGCTACTATTTCCATGGCTAATCGTAGCATCCGAAAGAGCATCAGGTTCAGGCTTCTTAGTAATAGTAGCATCATGTCTCCTAGGCTTCTTAGCCGTTACTGTTCCACCATCACTTATACTAGAAGCTACTCTAGGTCCAGTTATATAATTTACCCTAACTGAAGGGTTCCGAAAATAAGCTTTATTCCGTTCAGTCAATCCTGCCTGGGCTTTATTCATATTTGCTGAACTCACTAACCTCTGATTACTCGAATCCAAATTACCGTTCCAGGCTTTTCGAGCAGCTAAGAGGCTTTTATCATCGTTACGGTCACATACTCGTCCTTCATCAGCGTATGCTTTCGTGATATAATTGACAAATCTCTTATCTTCCGAGCGTGCTTTAGGTAGAAACGAAGAATCCGAATGACTCACACGCAGACCACTAGTAGCTTCCGTATTATTTCCTGTTTTAGCCTGATAAGCTAATCTTCCAAACCTACTACTAGCTATCTTAGCACGAGACATAATAAATTCCGTCAATTCGTTAAAATTGGGCTCTCTCTCCTCTTCGTCCCACTTGAATACTAGCTCTGCCCACTGGGCTTGCATTCGACGAGGTAAGAGCCATACTATTCGTTCTAAAGTAGTCATAGAGTTAAGTTCAGCTGTACAATTTAACTGTTCTAAAGTTAAAGAAGCATTCTGCATTTTAATGGCCAAGTTCGTCAATGATTCAGGATCATTAAATTCTACATTCCCAGTTCTAAATAAGTCCTCTAAGGTTTCTCGCGCTATTACATGCGACTGCCCAAAAAGCTGTTTTAAAATAACCTTAGCTCTCTTATATCCTGCCTGTGGGTCCATTATAAGACAGCCTTCGATCGCATTTTTTGCTTTTCCCTTACAATAATGAATTAAATACAATAAACGCACTTGATCATCCTTGATTCGAGGTTCTATAAACGTCTCTATCTGTCGTATGAACTTAAAATAGTCGCGAGACCTTCCATCAAAATATGAGAGTTCAACCTTAGGTAATTCTAAACCCTCTATCGATGACTTACAATAATAAATATCAGACATAACATGTGGGTTACCCATAAAAAGGTTATCATCAACGACTTGCCTAGAGCCCTGTGATCCGTCGAGCTCTTCCACCCTCCTCACGTGTGATTTTTTTTCGGTTTGACATCATAAATAAAGTTCAATAAAGACGGTAACGATACAAAATAGAATAAATCCAAAATTCAGTTCAAAATTAATGATAAGTAGTTCCAGCGTCTTCCTCCAAGGAAGTCTAGTATGATAAACGATTAAATTCCAAATGTTTCCTTGTAATTCTTAATAATCCAAATAGATCCAAATTATATGCGTCCCGACGGATATTTCCAAGTATAATTCACGCAAGAAGAGCAAACATCAGACTGTAGAATCTATTTCGCCGGCGGCTGTCCTAATCGCGTCCAATAGAAACACACCGGTACGATACTCCTAGATCCAGGTCCCAGCCAAATCAGAAGGCCAAAAATTCTAGGAGAAAACGTCTCTATATTGTTATAAAATGGAAATACAGAGGCTTACGATGTTTTTGTTTCTTCCAGGACTAAATTACTCCGTAGAGTATCTATTACAATAGCTAGTAAGTGACACTAAGTCCAGCAGCCACCGCGTCTATCCAAAAATGTGGCGGTAGCCATATTATATCAAATTTAAACAATATATGTACAATTCAGAAGCAAACACAAAAACTTCAATATAAGTACAAAATATGGAAAGAATAACAACATACAATGGTAAAATCTCAAATTGGAATCAAATAAAATACCAAAAATGTCAAGAGAAAAAGTCCATCAGGTCAAAGCGAAAATATGTAAACATGGAGAGATTTTCCCAAAAACAAAACATTCAAAAAGAATTCTACAATTATATGTATCTTTAGCTTATATAATTGTGTGGTTTGTATGAACTGGTATGATTGCGTATTGCCTAAAGCCTATGCGCATATGCATCCTATTCGTTTTATTGGTAATCTCCCAAATAACGCGATGACTCAGGCATGTGTGTTTGTTTATTTACGAACTTTATATTTTCATTCATTCGCACATTCGCATATTTGCTCAGTAGTGTGACTGCTCGGTCTGCTTGTCGTCTACGATCGTTTTATGTGGTGTGCCGTAATAAACGTATAAGATGATACAAATTCATCTTCTGATATACAAACTGGCAAGCGATATTTAGCAACGATTGTCTGAACGAGTTAATTACGAATATTAAGAACACTTCGAAATTGGTACACCTACAAGTTCGCTACTCCAGCAAAAGACATCAAAAGCAACATCATATTGTGGTAAAAAATAAACCTGATTTTTGCAAAACACACAAGAATGCTTCAGGATACAAGCACACATTGAGAACTTTCAAAGTAAAAGGAAGTGAGACAAGCTAAAAGCGGCCCAATTTAGAAATATGAACAATTGAGATTCAATTTGAAGGACCTGGTAGGAAAGCCAAAAACAGTGGTGGTAAAGACAGTGAAGTGACTAGGTAGTTTAGATAGGCAGAAATCAACCAGGGACAGCTAAAAACCATCAGGTCAATTTGAGAATTACATATCTCACTAGAATCATGCTAGACTGTCATCGTAATAAAGAGCCTAGTTTCTATCATTAGCATCCTCGAATACTCTGTGGGCTGAAAGAATACACTTTTCTCCCCGTTTCATTTATTTTTTCGATAATCCAAGCATGGCTTTGAACAACGGACTACAGAAACCCATCATCTGAGCTCATCATCAATATTCTTTCCATTTATCGATTAGGTGGAACTAGTATAAGTTTCAGGCCTAATAATTGACGGTCACATCGAAAATTTTCTTTCAGTCTTATCGTTTTCTTCTTTTAAATTACAAATGATAATTTGTCTTGTTTTCTCAATCTGATATATACACATGTGTCTTGATATCTGATTGTCTCACTGTGCGTAACATACAGAACTTTCTTCATTTCAAATAATCAGTTCACAGCTGATTAGTTTTTCAGGATTAATGTGAGTGCATCAGAAGTAAATCACACTAAACCACTTGCATCAGCCCATTTTAATGTAACAAGCACGTTCATGAAAATGTCACTGTTTCCATCGTATTCTACTGTTGCAATCTCGAAATGCAGTTTATCAAATGAAGACTGCTGCCTACAGGTTGAGGATATATCTTCATTAGTGTCCGAGAAAATAATGTTATGTTTCTCCCAGATATATCGCGCCCTATATAAAATTATATGTCAGTGTCAAACGATGGCTGTTTTGCAAAGATATACTTTAATAAATGTTTGATATTCCCACTTATCATCGGAGATGAAATAATGCTTACAGTTACTGCATTAATCACCGGAATGACACACTGTTCCAAATCTTTTTAGGTTGTAAATTATAACATTTCATTTCCATCTATGTTCATTTTGAGAATTATCTTGAGAATAAACCTGAAGAACCAACAAGTAACAGGTCAACCCAACTTAAATACTATCGATAACTTAGAATTAACCTGAATGAATCTTACTACCTGGTTTAAAAATAATGAATGAATATATTCTCACTTCACAAAAGCCGATGTAACAAGAAATCAACTAAAGGAAATCCATTTCATTCTTCACCTAATACTTTTTTACCACTGTTTTTTTCTCATTGGAACGTTATATAAAAGACGACTAAACACTCTCATTTATAATAGATTGAATCGAACATACAAAAGCCAATTTACCGTTTACAATTTAATTGCCTTTCCATTATATGTCATTATTCTATTTCAAATTCTCATACGCCTTGTTTTTCGTTTCTTGGTCGACCTCATCTTGGTCTCCTTGTTAAATTATTTAGTTCCTATGAATTGAAAAACGGCAGAAAAGAGAATGCTTTCGGACAATTTTAAAATGAAGTGCAGTTATTATGTGAAAATTATCTGTTCAAACAAAAGCGTACTTCCTCCGACTTGTATTATTTAACACCCTGTTAATAGTATGCGAAATTATACAAAGAAACATTATTGAAAATGCTTGCAGAAAAGTTTGCAATTAAAAATTTTCCTCATTTAAACTATTCTTCGAAAGTCAAAATAACTCATATTTAGTTAGGTGTTTTTCACTAAAGTCAGTCATATAGTCTTTTTTGAAAATATTGAGTCATCAGATGAACATTATTTCGCATTTAGACGATCAACGTGATTACGTTGATCGAAGCCAAATGAATGTGAGAAAAAAACCTACTCTCACGCGTACTTGCCTGCATATTATCAAACCTGGAAAACCGTTTTCTTTCTTCAGTACGTTTTGGAAGCATGCTCGCTGTGTAAATGGAAAAATACAATGAATTTTTATTGACCGTATATATTATTGTTGAAACGGCTTTTAACACATTATTTTTATAACGTAAACAGAGTCTATCTTGGTGTTAACCTACACAATCTGTCTGTAAATGTTGTTGTTTGAATTAAATTCAAATTGAGTAAATTAGGAATGATCCCATTTAGTAAGTTTTAGTTTATAGTGAATCAACTGAGTGGATTAAACTACGAAAATTGTAATTTTTAGTTTAACAACGACTTTTCTGAAAGAGGAAATTATAGTGACTCGTGAATAAGTAAGTGTTATCTGGCTATTGAGATGGGACGTTTCACAAAAATTTATCAAGAATCATCTCAAATCTTTCCAATCATTCATAACTCTGACGCCAAACAGCGTGATGTTCAAAGTAAAACCTACTTAATACTTAATAATGAAGCACAAAAGTCTATTTTACACTCTGTAGTAGTAAATCGATAAAAATATTTAATTTGATCATAATTGATGACAAATACACTTACATTATGTAATGTTCGAATGCTGGCAACGATGCTGTTGCGTTTCGGTGTGCTGTAATGAATCAAATCAAAGAGAACAATCGAATGATTTTCACATATCTCATCCTGTTTATCGTTTCATAATCTGGCCAATGCTGATGAAAATCATTCTATTTTGACAAGTGTGTGTGAGAAATTGAGCAGATCAAGCATTTGTTCCTGCTTTACATCATATTCGTATCTTTGACGTTTGAATTCATTCAATAGAAGCCATTTATTACCATTCAGATCATTCCATGTATCGTCCTAATTACATGAAATCTGCTTCACAAACTGGCCATAACGTGTACGAAATAGATTATTATAATGGAATCATGTTCCATAGTTCTATTGGAATAACCGATTGATTGATTACGTTAAGGGTTGACAGAATGGTGAAATAAAGCAATCATAACAACATAGTTTAATTGCTCAGATTGCCTAAGCACAAATGTATGTAGTATGTA
Source organism: Schistosoma turkestanicum (assembly GCA_944470395.2). NCBI lineage: Eukaryota > Metazoa > Platyhelminthes > Trematoda > Strigeidida > Schistosomatidae > Schistosoma > Schistosoma turkestanicum. Next base: position 87,033 of record CALYCR020001450.1, read on the forward strand.
GTTGCTTCACATAAGTTATAATCGTCCTTCCTAATGAGCGATTAGTTAAAGCGTAAATTACAAGAGAATAACTTCACGTCAGAATCAGTCACCCACCACTGTAACTAACCACTAACTAATTCCAATATATGATAATTATAATTTAATCACATACTTCGAAACATCTGTTTTGTTATAAATTTCAAGAGCAGCTTTGAAGTGACCATAGACGCCTTGGATTTGAGGATCTTGAAATGCACACTGTCCATGTTTGTTAAATTTGAATTTCCTATTAAAAACATGTAAATTATTCCATACTTTACACGAAATAATTTAAGCACATGAAATTATCATCATACAACGTCATGATTGATGCAATGAAAATAAAGTTGAATTGAATGTCATTTCGTCAGTCGTGAATAAAAAGATGAATCTTAGTACGTTGTAATTCCTCAACAATTGTTTTGCAAATAAGACCAGGTTTGTTGCTCCCAATTAGAGATTTTGGATAAAAATCCTTGAAACTTCAATGACACACGTGAGTTATCTAATGTGTTATTTAATGTGTTCGATTATTTTTTCCCTAGCTCGTCTGCTTACACATGACAAGACTCACGTATACTAACTCGTCGTTAATTAACTAGCAAACAGCATATGCTTTTGCAAATAACATTTGTGTCTTGATTACGTAGTGTGTATTTGTGAGTAAACATACATTCACAAACACTCTTACCGAAATGATTCTTTTGCGAAAGAATTTCTTAAACAGGGCCAATTTTGATCTAATTCTGGTCTCAATGGCTGTAATAAAATGAAGTATCTTGTAAAAAAAGGATATTTCAACAATTTTTCAATCAAAGTGCAATGTCACTCAAATGTGAGTATTCGCACTCAATGTCCTGAATATTTTATTCACAATTCTTTAGGTATGCTGAGATCCTCTTACACATTTTGTGGATATTCTCACTTTTCAATACTCTCCTACGTTAACAGTCCAAACAATGTCAGTGATATGAAGATTCTGTTCTTAATTTCAATTAGTCTTTCCTTATTGTTACTGTAGGAACAAGAATTGATGATTTTGAGTAACAAAACGGACAGTACTATGAGCATGTTCAGTCAAAAGATATTTAGAAAAGATTTATAAAACACACCTTCCGAACAAGAAACCATTTGAACTCATTCTCGAATCAAAGATCATTATATTAGATAGCATACCAATAAACGAGATCACACAATAAATTGAATACTTAATTCAGAATATTTATTTATGTTTCAATGTTTATTATTTATTTTAATGTTACTCATTATCTGGAGGCTAAATCTGTGAATCACATTTGAGGTATTCCTATCTGTCTTGATCTCCTCCACTGGGCTGCGGCGATGTATGAATCATGCAGCAAAATAGTAGTATGACAGTTCAACCTGAAACTACTTGATTACTGTAGAATTAAATATGACTTTCATATTTACAACGATAAATTACAATAAGTGATTATTTCACTATCAATCAACAGTTGTTTGGTTTGTGCGCTCGTAGTTGACAATAGATTCCATTACAAATGTCAGTAAATGACATATAATCATAAGGCAAGTACCGCATTCACCTCAAATCTAAAAGTGTTACATTGAATGGTACAGTCGGTGTGCAATTCGGAGTTATATCTGCATAAATTTGACGCCTGTCTAAACGAAAAAAGTCGAAAAGTAGTTATTTCCTAAAATTTCAGTACAGTCGTATGTTTCGGTTTTCCACCCAGTAACATCTTTCCCAAAAATGTTGTTTTTGACAAATGTTTCTTACGAGTTCCAACAGCACTGACTATGCCGGTCTTCATTTTCTAACCTAATGAAACCCGGGTTGAATTCAATCTAATTTGAATATTTTAGGAAAAGCAATAATGTTTTCACATTCGAAATCATCAATCAATGATGTGTAAAATATCGCAAACCTCCAAAACTGTGCCCCAAAATAATGTTTTCAGTAATCATTAAGATTTTAGGAAATCTGTATTGTGTTCATCATAACATTCCTATGCTTTCTTTATTAAAAAGCACCTGTTTAGTATGGTGATTGAATATATTGCATTTTACTGAAGTTATACATGTGAACTCTAGTGTTTGTGTCATTTTGATCAATGGGTTTACGTCACAATTGCTACTCATATTCAGTAAACTATCGCAAAACGAATTCATTCAACTTCACACAACATCAATTCATCTGCATTGTCATCAAATTCATTGAATTTAGCATTGAATTCAGCAAGAAAATTATTATTTTTGATGAAGGAAACATTACTCTTTACGAATAACAATATGTTGGAGGCCAGTATTGGTCAAACTGATAATAGTCTTAACTTATATTCTGTGTTTCAACAATCCCAATTGTAGTGCATGCAAGAACAATGAAACAAACGATTCTACTATTAAAAAATGAACAAACATTATGTTAAATTTTAAGAAAATCTTTTAAAATTCAAAAGAATATAAACGTTATGTGATAGTTTTTATAATAACATATCCAAAATCATAGTTTCATCATGTTTGTTCTTAACATAGTCCTCTTATAATAAGTATGTGATGGTTTTAAAAAACATCATTCGATTCGAAATAATATAACAAAATTATGGAATTCACATTCACGAAGAATGCTTGACTCACGATGTCGGAAACATAAACAATTTCATTTATCTTATCAGAGATAAACTGATTCTCGACTTAAAATGCGCGCATCGACAAACGACAAATACTATTGTCAATGAAAACGGAACAGCGTATTCAGATTCTAAACAAAATAAATCACATATATATATATATATATATATATAATAAATACAGTTTGTTTGAATCAAATTTTAATCTAATCACGTAGGTAGATGAAGTCACTGCATACAATCTAGTAGGCTTCATTCACACGATTGCTCTATATTCACTATGAGTCAATAACCTCACTTATACAATGAAGTAGGCATTTCATGGTGACACTATCATGTTGTTCAAGTTTGCACATTTACTCATTCTTGAAAAAGTGTTTATTAGTAAATCGTTGAACAACACAACTATTTAAAAATTTTCAGCAGTTGGAGTTACATAATGTACGAAGTCAGGGATTGTTTGTTTTAAACCATATTTGTATGTGAGAGTGCATCAAATAGTAATAGCTTCGTCAAACTTTGCAATGTATCTGAAGATTTACTACTTTGAATTGAGGTTCATCACATCATGTTATCAGTGCAATGTTTGACTTCTGACTCACCAATTTTGTGATGACCGATATTTTATATTCTCAAAAATTTCCTACGCTACACATCTTGATAACCGCTACTAGATAACAACGAGTGTTTTATAAATTAATGAAGAGTTCTTGACATTTGTAACTGCTTCTCAACAAACAGAAAACCACATGCGTTCAAAGCACATGTGAAATGATTCCGACATAATAATGACCAGATGGTAACAAATATTTGTAACAAACGTTGGCCTTCATAGTATACTGTTAACTAGTACAAATTACTCACGCACTTTGGTGAATGATTGTAAACCAGCTGTTCAACTTTTGAAAGTAACGTACGAAAGCTGTCATCTCTGGATATAATATGAATGTTAGCACCGAAAAATGTTTCATCTAGTAACTTCAATTTCATTCTGTCACATGTATGATTGGCATTCACTTGGGAATTCACAATACTTATGTTTAGGGTAATGAAAGTAAAAGGTAGCAGAAGTGATTGAAATAACCATAGAGAAATGAGTATGAACAACCTTCGAATTAGATCATTTACCACTGCATTTCAGTGATTTTATTGATAAACGCGTCTCATTCGTGGCTGATTAAAATTCACGTTTTGTGATAATTATACCGTAGCTTGCTTGCTGATTTATTTATTTTCACTCTTATTTTCTTTACTGATAACTGCTAGAAACGTTTATTAGTGCGTGAAGTTATAATTTATGCTATCATTTTGTTATGGTTTATGCCATGTAAAAAATCTAGAAACGGATTATCATCTCAGATCGATCTATGCTACACGTAACGGAAATGTAACTAGAAATAATTTATTATATGTTTTATATTGTATCATAAGTTGGTACAAGAAGCATGTCAGTTGACAGGCTAAAGCAATTCGTCCTTAACTCTAACGCATTGACTATCAACGTTTGCGCACTTATCTTTTAAACATCAGTCAGTGCCTGAAAGCACATCAGCACTAGGGCGTCCACAAGAACACCTTGATCAGGAAACATTTGTTAAAAGAAACCTCATATGCCACAATTTACAGTTGAATTCCTGAATGATTTGCCTCATTCAGTAATGGATCAGAATGAAACCTTTCGAACATAAGGCCCCTGTGATCTGAAAGTAAAGACATATAATGTAAGTTATGTAGCGATGAAAATACAGGGTCGTGATGACACACACAACAGGGATAAAAAGAGATATCTCGGGCAATCATATATATGTAAATAACCAAAGCATCGCATAACAGTCCTTCGTGATAAAGTTTTCGGCCACTGAAATGAATGATCATTGAATATTGATCACAATGTTGGTGGTACACTGATGGAGAAAAACGCGTTGTGATATGTGTCGTAGGTATTGAAATAATTTCTAAGAGGCTTGATGCTAACACACTGAAGATGATGTTGCAGTAATGAGAGCAAAGTTTGCAAAAAACATAGACCATCACAGCACATCCTTCGTTTTCAGGTCAAATGCCGACCAATTAGTCATTCAGTGAGTGTCCGAGTAAGCATGTCGTAGGTGGTCTTGAAAAAATAGTGATCTCAGTGTAGTTTAAACTAGCTAGCTAACAACATGAAACTTAATAATACAGATAGGCTGGAGGGAGAGTTATATGACCGAATTCTTCTTTAAGATAATGTAAATTGAGCATAATAATCCTATGGTAACACATTGGCTGAGACGTTTTCGTTACAATCACATTACACTTTATTTCATTTGTGAGTCCACTTGCTAGTATGGATAAATACAAACGGTAGAATAATCGTGATTGATACAAAGTGTACTGCATAATGTGTCCGATGTAGTCTGAATTCAGTTGATGTCAGATAAACCAATAAACGGTGGAAACACAAACTCATGTTCATCGTTTGCAAAACATTTAATAAAGAGGTGACATAACACTGATCACATGGTGGCCTGCTAGATATTTTTCAGAAGCATAATGGACGAATTGTGATGTTGATGGAAATAGTGTCTGTTTGTCAACATAAAACATACGTAGGTATGTGTAAACTGT
>CALYCR020001454.1:0-30159 GCA_944470395.2 Schistosoma turkestanicum
ACTGCCTCGACGAGCTATGTTTTGTGGTCTAGGAGTAGGTTGGAAGAAAGTTAAGGGCGGCCAGACCAAAACATGGCAGAAATCCATGAAGTCACTGACAAGTGGACTGAGTCATGTTGGTAGATGTAGGCTATCTGGTTGGGATCCGAGAGACGAAAGTCACCGATGGTTAGAGAACTGGAACGACATGGCTCAAAATCGTTTGCAATGGCGCAGGTGCATCCATTCTTTGAGCTCTCTCAAATCCTAATCTTCTGGATTCGTCAGCACCTCTACCTTTGTCTTTCTAACCTTATCTCACTGAATTATATTTCTTGAATAATACCTTCGAACCCTAGTCTTCTTTATTAACATTAATACCTCTTCTATCTTTATCACTATGGGATTCGATTTGACATTTGCGTCTCTGTGCTGTGGTATGGCAACATGAACTTATGTACATACGTACGAAGTTCTACGTTGCAACTGGCTGACTGACTGACTGACTTCAGTAGTCTTCAACTCATTTTCTAATAATGCAAGTTCTAAACAGATAAGGAGAACCAAACGAAATAAGACGAATTCATTTTAATTTGCTTAAATTATCATTTTCGCTCTCATCAATATGAGTAAGGGAACTATCTATATGAAAGGATAGTCAATGAAATATGGAATTCTATAAATGTTTAATGAGCAATTTTTATTTGACAATGCACACTGATTCATTTCGTAACTGCCCTAATAGTATACTAAATTTTGGGGAATAGTATTACTGATAAACAAAAAAGTGAATAATCAAAGTCAAGAACGAATCTGCAAAAATAATAAACCCGCGTAAAAAAAAAGTAGCCTGTATTATGAGCAGACTATTAAGTTTATAAAAATTAGAACCAAACATGTCAACAATAACAAACATGATCAACTGTAACTTTTCAACAGAGATATTCCAATCAATAACAAAAAAAGAAATGTACTCACCTGACGACGTGCATACTGTCGAGTTGCTGTCTTAACATTGTTTACTGCTCGTTTCAGAAGAATACTTGCCTCCACTGTATCACGTTCTTCTGGTAATAAGGCTAAATAGTCAGAAAATTCTTTGAATCCAATACTTTGAAGTAGACCACGACGGGTCATAGGATCTGACACAGTTTCCAACTCTACAGAAAACAAATTCTTTAATTTTTCCACTCGAGTTTGTTTGACATTTTCTGATTTTAGTAAAATGGAAAAAGCAATTATTAGCATAATAATGTTAAAATTCAAAATTGAAAAGGTTAGAGATAGTTATACAGTTATATAGCCCTGAATCTGACTTCCATTTAGACGAACTACTGAATATTGTATAAAATAAAGCCTCTATTTAATTTTCTTTTATTACATTTCGGCTAAATCTGTTTGTGCAATGGTGGTAATTAGAAGCACAATACAGTTTTGTGTGGATGGACTTATTTCATACATTGACGTGAGCAGACAAACGGTAGAATGTGAAGTGAAGTGTTGGAGGTGAGTGGGCCAACTCAATGTCATGAAGCATGACTGAGTATTTACAGTCAGACAAAAATAAGCTAGACAAGTGATAAGCAAAGTACGCAATGCTCGCACACATTCACATAAAAACATCGAAGGTTATGAGCGAACAATTGACAATGTCAAAAGATATGTGAACAATGACTCCAGAAGAATGGATTAAGTAGTTTGTCTAAGGGCTGAGATAGGCCATGTGGGCTCGACATATTAGTGTACATTACGACTGGTTCTAAGCTGCTTCGATACCATTCATTTAACTGTTATTACCTAGGACGTGGGTTTCGTCCCATTGGGACTCATTAGCTGGATTTACCTGCATCCTAGAGTTGGCGTCTACTCTGTGGTTTGAACCCAGCACCTTTTAGCCTTATACGCCAACGCGTTATGCACTTAGCCATTGAATCCGGATAGTCACTTGTGAAATAGGTGTGAATTTTAATTTGATTGATAATGGTTTGCATTGACCCGTTTTCAAGATTTTGTTTGAAATACGATTAGTCTTAGTTGGTAAATATGCACTTCGAGTGGACCACCTTAGTATTGCTATTTTAACATAAGCCTATATAGAATAAATCGAACTCCAAAATAAACTTCAACTCTTGGATTTATGTAAATCATGCTGACGAGTCCGCAATTGGACGGAATGCGCGTCCTGGATTTCATCGCTAACCACAGTTCGTCTATGAAACTGTGCCAAATTGACCACGTTGGAGTGATCTGCATGGAATCCACGTATGCCAACCCAGACTCATCAAATTTCAGGCAAAATATCAACAACGATATAGTCCATACTATTATCAACTAAGTCATAAGAAATCGTATCCATAGATACTTTATTCTTACCATTTGCATCAAATGTTTCCATCTCATTGAATACAGGCGGCGAAACATTCACTTTATTAAGAAAAGTGTCCAACTCATCAACCAACCCGGAATCCAACATTTTATCCACTCGCTTATTTAATTGAGTATTCAAAACATCAGAAGCACAATCCAACCATAATATGAGTGAATCTCCAGGATATCGAGGTTTAATAGATCGATTTAAAACTTGTTTTTCTAAATCTGTATTTTCTATATTCTCATTTGATTCATTTTGTGTTTCAGTCTGAATAGATGTTTTCAAAGCATCGAGAAGTGCTCTTTTTACTTTACGAACATTATTTGGATGTAACTGTGCAGCTACATTTGGTTTTAGAGTACGTAAGAGATCATAACATTCTGATGAATCCACAAAAGATATTGCACTGAAACAACAAAAACATAGAAATGACGGGATATAATTTATTAAATCAACTTTCAAAATAATAAATAGTATTTGGACAAACAATAGAATAATCCTCCTATTCACTGAGTCACAGTTAACATTAAATAAAGAGATTATGACGATTATTCACTTAAAATCATAATGTATTAGATGAATGAACTTTCAAACTAAACATGATGTTAGCAAAGCTTATTCAAGTAAGAAACTGACAAAAATGTACAATGATGCTACTTTACACATACATATTTACAATAAACAAGAACAAATAAGTAACGATAACTAAGACTTAATGTGAAAACTAAAATGGAGAATTTGTATAATACGGCGGCTAAAACCGATCAAAGTGAACCAGATACATTTGTTCATCATTTAGATTTACGACTTTAAATATGGGACTATTATTATTATTATTGACTCTATTTATTCTTTTAGACGCTTCCAATGGTGTTGATATTGTTTTAACCTCTTTGATTTTTCTCTCGCTGACAACATGGATAGATGAAGCGATAGTTCACTAAAAAAAAGCACCTCAATTTCGATCATCAGATTTCAAGTTTGAACCCCACTCCGGCTACTTTAAGGAACATAACAGTATCATTAGCTTTCATATAAAAATGTATGTTTTGAAAGAGACTACATGAATCTGTACTTGGTTATTGAATTGTAGTAAGAACTTGGATTAATTCAAAATTATGCTAAAACTAAGTCATAGTTTTTACTGCTTATTATTCAAACGTGCATTTATCCTAATGACTAGTTAGTATAATATTGGATTAAAAGTATGATAGTTTTATTTCACAACTTCCATTCGAAATTGAATTAGACTTAAACATTTAAACGAAATGTAACAAAATATGCTCAGTGTATATCCCAAGTACAAAACTACTTACGGCTGGTTACAAACTACGTACATATGATGGTGAAAGTCTTAATGTATTGAAGAGTGACCTGCAAAATTGATTCCCGTTAATCCTTTGTAGTAATTAATCATTAAGTTTTCTGTTGATACTTATTCGTAAACATATTATCTTACTATAAAATGTATTCTGCTGAACAGCTGTCTTGTCCTATATATTCAACCAGATTTGGTGCAATTATCTAACCTCGTTAACAGTTATCAATTACCAACATTGTAACATAATAGTTATAGGTCGATCACCATTCTATGAATTCATTTTAACAATCCAAAACCTGATCATCAAATTACTAAACCCTCTAATTCCAAAATAACTTGTTACTATAAGAGTTAATGTACTAATATTTCAGTATCGCACTAAGAAATGTTACTAACCAACTACCGGTCCCATGAGTGATTAGACTGAAGCTAACTTTTCTTAATTCCCATTATATAACAACAGTAAGATCTTTAACTTCGTGTTCATAATGTATTCCATGAATGGAAGCTTTAATTAGAACCAAGGAAGCACTCTTGGTCAACTTTTTCCGAAGTGAACGTAAGGATCATAAAGAAAAATATACTGGTCAATGACTAAAACTATCCGTTTTAATCCGAATGTCATTTCCAAAACTGAACCTTCTATTATATAAAAATAAGTGAAAAAAAGTAATCAATAATATCCAGTAATAATAAATAAATACTAAATGTAAAAAAAATTATGAATATAGTTACCAGTGTTATTAACAGATTACGATACCTATCAAGTTCATCTGTTGCATCCAAATTAGTATGTTTTGAAGCTAAAAAGTCTTGCCATAAAATGGCTTCCAAATAATAATGAGTTCCACCAACAAGAATAGGTAACTTTTTCTTGATATTTCTTATATTATCAATCAATGGTAAACAAATGTCTCGATATGAATGAACATCATATTTGTGTCCGCATTCCGGAGGATAGATTCCTATAAGATGGTGTGGGATACCTAAGCACTCATCACGTGATATCTGGAATGAAAATTAAGTAAGTAAACTTAATAAATAACGTCATTCTTTCAGTCTTCTAAGAAATATTTAATTTCCTAGAGTGGAAATAAAATTTGAATGGTAATTTGATACTAAGTACTAAATCTCCTACTGATATTAGATTCGGCTTTTGGAAACACAAAATAGTGTCCAAATCTAACTAAATATCTCATTAATACAAATATTTTTAGAACACGTATCTAAACATGAATCTAGAGTCTCGAACAAAGTGTTTATTTAGTTGGTTACTTCGTTAACAATGATCATTCTAACTCAACATAAAATCGAACTGTGTTAATATCAAATGAATATTGTACACTGACAACTGAATTCAACTACCGTTTCGTCTTAAGTGCCATAGATAAAAATAGTTTTGGAGTTGTAGTAGGAACCCGGTTGGCGTTTTTTAGCATGGTTATTTTGTACGGCATGCGGTTGCTAACCTCACGTCCAACCTCTCCCCATTATCGGGGCTTGCGATCGGCATTAACCCTGGAACGACTCCGAATGGATTTAAATATCTACGACACATTTCTGTAATTAGAGAAACTAATAAGTGATTAAACATGAAGTGATCACTGCCACATACTGTCAACATGTGACTGCTAACTCTGCAATTGGTAAACTCAGTAATTAATTGTATGATTGTATACTACTGTTGGAGGCATGTTTCTTGTTTAGTGATGAAGGATACCACTCAGTGGTCTGAGGCAAATCAGTAAAGTTGAATTCGAACATGCGACTTTATTCAAAAGCATAATGCTGAAACTACTGGTTAAACATTACACGCATTGTATACATACTTTCAAAATATTAAATTAAAAACTTTCATTCATCTACAGGAAAATTACATGGGCACTGGATAGTTTAAGTAGATTATGAATTTAATCACCGCATTAAAATCCCCAATACAAAATCACAGCATATAGTATGATCCCACATAACCCCATCATTTATGAATGTATAAATGAGTGGTAGTAACACCTGAACTACTGAGCCACCATTAAATCAGGAGACTACTTCAAGATACAACACATACTATGTTAACAGTGAATAAACTTTCGGCTTTTTTTCTACTTTCCCTGAAATTCTAAACAAAATTACATTAACAAAATATTAACTCACTTTGTTTGTTGCGATATCTATGCCACTATACAATTGAAGGGCATCGAAATTTATAACTTCACCTCCAAAAACATTAGCGAGACATATTGCTAATTTTGATTTGCCAGTCCCGGTGGCCCCACAGATTGCTATAACAGGAAGCTGGCGAAGTGAACTGAAAGGACACAAGTGTTCATGCATATGGAATAAAAATATCCTAAGAAGAATGATTATCTTTTAAACTGCTACCTTACTGATAACTAAACACAAATTTCGGAACACGGAACATGCACAAAAACAACTATCGGGTGTTATGCACGACCAGATATAATGAGATGAAGCCAATTCTGAAGCATCTGAAAGAAAAAATTGTGAGGTAGGTTACGAATATTTTAATATCATACATCAAATCAGTAATTGAAAGGAGTCTCAGAAATAAATCTAAGCGCTAGCCTGGAGTATCTAAAAGTGTATAGTCTAAACAATGACACTAAAACATAAGCTCCAAAAATACCTCGACGCCTATCTAGGGCTCTTGAGGAGCGAACTCGAGAAAACCAGTCTGGTTTCAGATATGGAACTGGCTGTACAGACCAGATATTCACACTTCGTCAGGTCCTAAAGCATTGACAGATGATTAGACGTCCTACAATTGTTGTATTCTTCGACAGTAAAGCGGAATTTGACTCTGTTGAACGTAAGGTTCCGTGGAAGTGTCAGTCAGTGGAAAGAGTACCAAAAAAGTCAATTGACAGTACATAGGCTCTCTACTCGAACACTACCGATCGAGTCAGAGCTTATGGCGATCTGTTATTGGCACTGATTACTCCAAGTGGTGTTCGTCAAGGTTGTCTACTATCTCAACTCTTATTCAACTCTGTCATAGACATGCTTTTACAGACCACACTTTCGTCGTCCGACTTTTAAGGAGTTGAACGTTTACCAGGAGATCCACCTGTCCACTTAGGATATGCCGATGACAGAGTTATATTCGGTGAAGACGCTGATAAAATGCAGTCCTTCGACCACTCTGAAAAGCGATACAAGTATGTTCCGGATCCGATCCTTCCTCTCGAAATGAGGAACGTTGCTTCAGGATTGGGTTGCATCAGTTTTTGAACTAGTGATAGGGAGTGATGTAATTGAGTGTGTTGACTGTTTCATTCATCTTGGTAATCTCATTAGTGCTGAAGGCCCGGTGTGTGGCAAAATCACAGCACGGATAGAGTAGGCTCGATTGGCTTTTGCCAACTTGCGTCATCTATGGTGTAGGCGAAATATGTCTGCTAACCAAAAGACGAGTGTACTGAGCAGCAGTTTGCTCCGTGCTACTATATCCTTGGGGCAACCGAGTAAGCAGTGCTGTCGTTAGGAAACGATTACCAGGTAGGGACGGCAGATCAATAGATGAAGTAATGTAACTTCATCAGTTGAGGTGGTTGGGATATGTGTTACGTATCCCCAACCACCGACTGAGTCGACGAGCTATACTTTGCGGTGTAGGAATAGGCTGGACGTAAGCTAGAAGCGGCCAGACCACAACATGGCACAAATCCATGAAGCTTCTTGTATCATACCCTCGATATCTAATCTCTATTTCTACTACCTTTACTACTAAGGGACTTGCATTGGCAACTCCATCTCTGCGTGTTAATGTGGCATGGAAACCAGAATTGATGTACGTACGTACAAAGCTCCAGGTTGTTGATGTGTGACTGATCGCCCCACCGTCATATTTACTTGTCAGATTCATCATTCCACCTCCTGTTTTGATGTTAGACTTTAACTTTTGTGGTAAGTTTCCGTTAATTTTTTGGTCTATGCTCTGGTCTATGCACATCTCTACTAGCTCTATCTTAGAAGCAAACCATATGACCTTAGCTTATGTATAGTGGATTATATGTCCATCTAACATATCACACTGATATTAGGTCAACTAGTGGCATGAGTTATAAGATTTATTCCAGTTAATAAGTGGTTCTGTAATGGGAAGGATAGGTACCCGAGGAAAGAATATGAATAAAAATCCATAAGGCGATAAGTAAGAAAGTAGGATGTTCCAATATTAATATTTTAGAGATATTTAAATTTACTAAACTGGTGATACATGAACTAGTACGAACTAACACTGATACAGGACAGTTTGAGATTCTCGTAATCAACAATAGTTGAGTAGCATCCACAGGTTTTGTAATTTATCTGTATACTAGAAATAAGTAATAAAATTGATGTGTAAGTTTGTGGAGGAAAAATGATGCAACTTCAAATGTGAAAAAGACTCAAATGTTAGTAGTAGGACCTACTACTTTTAGTACGAGTCAGAGAATCTGTCTATGATTTCGTGATAAATTTATGCAAGCTAATGAGGATGCAATATATTGATGGTCTGTTAATAATTTATAGGGTTAGTCTAAATATTGCGTGGACCGCAAAGTCGTCTTGGGATTCGGTATTATTCCGGGAAATAGTTGAGAAATTTCTTTCGTATCACAAAGAAAATTCAACGCGATGCTCCTTGCCTCTTTGTCTTTATTTCTCTTTTTCAGCAACTCATCATTCTCAGGGAAAAGTTGACTGAATCATTGCCGAGAACTTGATTACATTACTCAGTAGCATGTATATTTATTACGTGACAAATAAAAAAAAGCAGATCTTTGTACATTCACATCATGAATTCTTGTTATATGCAGACCTGGATTTACTTTGCATCGAGTACCAACAACCAGTGCATGTCGTAACGCGTACGTCGTAACTAGCGCCAACTACAGTATATTACATAGCAGAGTCTTAAATATCATCTATAATTCTATGTGAAAACTTTTAAAACCTCAATAAATAATCAGTGTATCTTTTGAAGTATTAAAATAACTAAACAACCTTTTAAATGAAATATGTTAGCCTGTAAATTGGCATGCCACTTGTAAAATGTGATTCGAGAATAAATTACAATTATTATTATTATTAATATGATTGTATTTTGCTGTTCGTAGTGTCTGCAAGCAGGGTCACGGTTCGTATTTAAGCGTGATGTTACATAATATTTTGTCAGTGAGTCAGTAGAACTTCGTACGTGCATACAAAAGTTTAAGTTGCGATACCACATTAGCACAGAGGGGTTATTGTCAATTCAAATCCGCTAGTAGTTGAGTTATTAGAACCATTAATAATAATCGTAAAGATTACGGTTCAAGGATATTATTCAAGAGGTTGAATCGAGAGAAATAAACATATGAAGAGAAAGATGAAGAGGTGAAGAGGAATTCAGAAGATGATACTGTAAAAGTGGATAAAAAATGAATCCATCTAACTAACTGCGAACTGCTGCTCCTTTGGATAGCTGAAGAATATCTCGCCTACGCCATAGATGACGCAAGTTGGCAAAAGCCAATCGAGCCTACTCTGTCCGTGCTGTGATTTCTCCACACACCGGGACTTCAGCACTAATGAGATTACCAAGATGAATGAAACAATCAACACACTCAATTACATCACTCCCTATCACTAGTTCAAAAACTGATGCAAACCAACCCTGAAGCAACGTTTCTCATTTCAATGGGGGAGAATCGCCTTCCGAACATGCTTGCTATGTCGCCCAAGGTTGTCAGGAGAATTGGCATTTTGTCAGAGTCTTCACCGAATATAAATTTGTCACTGGTATATTCTAAGTCAACCAGTAAAATTCCGGGCAAACGTTAAACCATGGACACGTCAAACGACGAAATAGCTGTTCCTAAAAGCATATCAATAACAAAGTTAAACAAGAACGGAGAGAGCGGAGCACACTGATGGACTCCACTTGAAATAAAGAATTCCGATGACAGCTCGCCATAAGCTCCCACTCGATCTGTGGTTTTCGAGTAGAGAGCCTCAACAATGTACATCTCCGGTACACCTTTAATAGTAGACCCTGCATCTGGACCTCACGATTAACAAAGCCGAATATCGCTTTAAGATCAAGGAAGACAACAATCGTCGGACATCTAAATGTGTGTCTGTGTTTGAGGACCTGTCGTAATATGAAAATGTGGCCTATACAGTGATGCCTAGGTCTGAAGCTAGACTGCTTTTTCCGTGTCTGCTCTTCACGAGTATTATTGAGGCCAATGTTTTCGAGACTATATTAATTAAACTAATTCCTCTATGATTGTCACAAGAGGACATTTCTTCTTTTTGTAGACTGGGACAATCACTGACTGAGACCAGTCAAATGGGATTATGTTCAGTTCTCATATTCTCCATAATACCCCAGTCAATTTCATTGCTAAAACTGGACACCGTCCTTAAAAATCTCATGGTAAAGTCTATCAAGACGCTCTGCTCTTCCTCGCTTTAAATTTCCAAAAGCCTTCTCAAAACCACCGTTTCTTTACCTTAATGGTAGATATCACTGCTGTTTTTACAGCGTTTTGGATATAATTCCCAAGCCGTCGTGAGATGGGCATCATTTACATGGCCGCCTAACTCTTTCTATTCGTTCCTAAAATATGTTATTAGCTATGATATCACGGAACAGGACACTAAGAGGTTTCCTTTCAGTGTCTTTCCTATGTCTGGTAAGCCGCAAATATATGTGAGCTCGCACAAGAGCAGTTTTTTAAATATAAACATGTGCCGCAGAACGAGCGTCAATCATCGTTGGATCCCCTGCACTAGTAGCTGATAGCAGTGTGGTCAAGTTAGGTTGGCTTTGAGGGTCTCCAGGACATGAGATGTTTTACCTTTCGCTTAAAGTTTGTGTTTGCTAGATATGGGAGATTATCTGAGCATTGTTGCAGCAGATGGTCGCAATTATATGTTCATTCAGCGGCGACACTACCACAACTCAGTTGTCTTTCCTTCACATCTAGTCTATCTACTTGAGCATTAAAGTCACAAGCCATTATTACTATATCAGGGCGCTGAACATTTTGACGAGGGTTAGAAAGGATTCTGTGAAACTCATCTTTTATAGCCTCCAAACAGCAGTCAGTGGGAGCGTAGGAAGATACGACAAAGAGGCAACGGCGAGTTTCCCTATCTTTATGAGTCGCAACCGTCCCGATTAGCCGGACAGCGCGAAACCGATTATGTACTAGGATCCATTCTAATAGAGTTAGTTCTGCCCTAGGACTTAACACTATACCTACACCAGCAGCACCACGGCTTTCAGAAGCAATAACCTTGCTGTTTCTGCACATGGAGAAATCAAATTGATGTTTTCACTCGGATCTTGCATGTTCGTTTTGGAGCCGAAACATACATTGGTTGCACGGGATCCCAGGAATATAGCTAATATAGCCCGCTGCCCTATTTTAACACACGTTTTCAACATTGAAAGCTGCAAAATGTAGTTTAACGGGGTTTCAGGGAGACCAGGAATAAGGTTTTGTTTACTAGAAACTTTTTGCATCAACGGCGCGAAGTGATTGTGGAAGGTGAGAAGGGTTATTCATGGCTGATTTGGTCTTGTTTGTTTTTACGGGTATGAGGGCGGTTGTAACTTTCCGTCTACCCACACCGTCAAAGGCTGTTTCCTGAGTAGTGAACCTCTTCATGGTAGTCAATAGTTACGTGGAACTGTTTATCTGAATCCCACACATTTCTTTATTTTAGACTCAAGGTTTAGTGTTTCTTGTTATAGCTGTAGAATGTCTTGGTGTTTTGGACGTGTTTTGTGAGGTGAATTCAAGTCTATTCGAGTCATCTCGTGAAATATATTTCGGAAGACTAGCCTTTCGGTGATTAAATTTAGCCGGTTTTATGTTGTGGTTTGGCTCATTGATGTTACTTACTGTTCAAGCAACCAGCATGAAGATTAAGAGTCTATAGACACATCTACATCTACAGGGTGGCTCATCATTTATACATTCAAATCTTGTTTGTGATCGATGTGTTTATTAAGCTTTATAGCGCTGTATGTTGTATTTGATTGATTGTGAACTTTAATATTTGGCTTAGATCAATGAGTTAAAAATGATAACACACTTACTTTAAAAACTTTTTCAGTTAGATGAATGTTTAACAATGCAATATCTAGGTTGATGACCTTGCTGTCTATAGCAGCTTTACAATTGAGGTTCTTGGAAATCATGAATGAAGGAGTTTGAAGATATATTTGCAATGTAGTCGTTGCGTTACGTGAAATGCGTATCATCATCAGGTTCACTATGTCGTCACAACCCCTCTCCTCAAAAGAGATGCATATCTCTCAGATCAAGTGCAGAGGAGGGCGACTAAATATGTGTCAATGCTTAAGAACGAAACTTTCAAAGATAAACCCCAACACGGGATTTTTCCCTCTGAACTACAGGAGCTTCAGAAGTCATCCATTAATGGCATACATCGTTTAAGTGCGCCAAATCATCCCACCATGAGCATCTTGCTGAAGCATCATCACCACTCCCCTCGGGGTAATCCTCGAGAAAATTGCACATCAAAGAGCAAACATTTAGTTTCATACACACTATTTCTCCCTAAGAATTGTTGCAACTTCGAATGCTCTTCTAGCCGAGATGACCAAATCCCCCATAGTAGGTAACTTTGAGAAGATAATTGATAAACACTAGCTCAAACGCGGAGTACCATCTACTTCTTGGACCAGCTGTGCCTGAGTTATATCTCCGAATATGCTAGTTGTTATTACCGCTGTTTCCTCAGATCAATGACAATCTTACCCACTAATTATCTCTGATTCTGCTATTTCACATAATATTTACTACCAATTAATTAAATTAATCAATAATTTATTTACTTAGTCCTGATATCTCATTGGAAATTTTCTCCTCATTATTATCCACATAGCATCCAACTGATCTCGGGCCTGGTAAAGTTGTAGCTGTTGGTATCCTGAAGAAAATTACCTCTTTCAAATCATAGTATATACAAATTTATCTATAACTGTCAACTTACACAATTAGTTCACCCTGGTAACTAGCTCATGGTCATTGGGCTATTGAATGCCTAAAAACATGCGCGACGCCTAACTGTATGCGTTGCTATGCCTTTACTATAAAAATTTTTTCGAATCGGATAGTTTATCAAGTTAGTCTAACTAAACTATCTTTCATCACAAGTTTTGGTCAGAATTTTACAGCCCCGGGTTTCCGTATGTGAAAACCTGGATTTATAAATGAAGAGATGTTTGTTTTTTTTAAGTTTTAGGATTTCTTTTTAAATTGTATCTTCAGATATTTCAGCTGCATCTGGTCATTACAGAACATCTGTATTTGGAAGCTCAGAATGATTCTTCAAATTATCAGTGTCGATAGGATTGTATGGTTCTCGGGATAAATAAGCTTTAAAGTCTGCTCTAACAGGGTTTCTTAAAAACCTGACACAAATAATCTAATTCATGTTTAAGCAGCCAGTGCATTGAAAATTTCTGTCAGATGCTGCATGTTACGTCAATATTTCACTCCGTTTTTGCAGACAACTCTCATCAATGTCATGGAAATGTGTAGGAACTTATTCACAAGCCACGATAACGTTATGATCTTGACGAAGTACATTCTAAAAATAAAAAGTGGTGCGAAATTCGGGTATATTATTATTATCACACCGGTTGATAGATAATAAAACTAATAGGCGTAATTAGCTTAGCTTGCATACCTAGAGCAATTAAAGTTACTGTAACGAATTATGGTCTACGTCAAATATCATGTGACAGCGGTAAATCTCTATAGTTATGACTAATTCCAAAAGTACTCAAAATTAAAACATTTCGCTTAATATAACTAATATACTTTCTGTAGATGCATTATTCCAGCTCTTGTGAGCTTGAGAAACTAGTTGGTGAATCCTAATTAATTAATTTTTCCCTAAATTTTAGTTTTTAGTCATAAGCTTTCATTTACAGAGCTATTTCTTTTTCGATCAATTGGTCTCCGTTTTCAACCACTCTATTAGTCGGGCAAACTAACTATTTGATTCATTTGGGCTTCCCAAATTGTCCTTTGTTAGTACCTCGCCTTATAACTTTTGCAATCTATAAAATAAAATAGAAAGTGCTCATATAAGATCCTTCACTCTTTTCTGTAGAAGTGAAAAAGTTTAGTATAAGACACGGAGTTTGTCTCGCTGGCCCTAGTGAAGTAGACGGTCTGTATATACAGGACTGATCACTCAAACTATTTGGCGTTTTGTATGCACATGATCTTGCTATTTAGTGACATTACTATGTGAAAAACTAAGATAGACCTAGTTGGCCATTGTAATGCTTCATGGACCTCATGTGACTAGACCCATCGTATAGTTCCCATGCAACTGCTATATCTAGCTGTACACCGTCTATCTTATAATTTACAGAGGAAACGTATGTAAGGTTTCAGAAAGGTAGTCCAAACCTTCCAGCAGTTTACGCAAGATCAAGTCTAGTACCTGACCGAAGCTGCTGCCTTGACGCGGTGGTCGGGCTTGCCTATCGCGATGACCCAACCGAGCTATTTTGGCCGGAACTTATGTTCCTGAAGGTTCTACCATGCCAGGCAAGTCGATTGGAGAACGATGAGACTAAACGCAGCTACCCAAGACCTGAGGACGAAGTCTTACTGCTGACTGCAGAGTGGTGTGACAGCAGTAAGGTGTTTCCCTATGACAACCAGTATCTGCAGCGATGCTGCCTTCTCACAACGAAGGAAGGGTTAGAAAAGGTCGACCCTGAAAATGTCATACCTCACCCTACCTCACGGATTTCCGTCTCCTTGGGTAAGGGTGCCCACTGAGGGCTTTTAAGAACAGAGCTAATACTCAAAAATCCTTTCATAAAAAGGCCATGCGTGACCGGCCTCAAGCAGTTGTCCCTTGGGCACTGCGGTCATGCTCCTAGGTCTCTAAGACCAACACTAATCTACCTTCTTTTTCATGTCTCTCAAGAAACGACCTCCCATGGTGTGGGCAGCCGGGAAGTGACAACCGCCCTCATACCCGTAACAGCACGCGAGACAAAATTAATCAAAATCAAATATCTGTCTAAGTCGACAATGGACCTACCTTATCTGTTTTTACTGCATAACACGTTTTATGTTAGTTTCATCTAGATATACTGGTCCTGCTAAATCTTGATTTCATAAAGCTCCGAAGCCTAGTTGAGTTACACCAAGGGATCTTTGAGTAACAATAAATCAAATGTTGAGTGAAGCATGTTGGAGTTTCTGAAGAAGAAATATCCTACTAGTGACATTTCCCTCATTGGCCCTTCAACTATGGCTGTTGGCAATCTTAAGTTCATTTGCAGCGGCTTAGTGACAAAGTACTTAGTTTTCAATTGGTAGGTCGCAAGATCGAACCATATACTGCATTTTACTGTTCGAACGACCGAGACCATATTCTTAGCCCAAAACTAAGTACATAAAATCCGTGCTTAATACATGAGCAAACCAATTTGTTTTCACGCATTGTTTGGTTTGTTTTAGGGGTCGCCTCATCGGATATTGTTTGTCCTTGCGCTCAGAGTCAGTAATTGCTAGAAGTAATTAGTTGTATGAAAATAGCTACAGCAAACAGTCACATGTCTATTTAGCTGGAGGCACCCAGAGACCCATTTCTTTTAGTTTAGTCTAGATTACCTACTTATTAATTAAAGCCATCTAGTACGATTACTACGTTTGAAAGCTTGGCTTTCTGAAAGGATTCATAAAGCTTTATGTACAAAATCTTTTACCCATCCGAACCGCTGTAAGCAGGATCGTAGGAAGTGACTTAAAAGATGCGTCAAGTATGCTCCCATTCCTCCGGGTTCTTGCCGTCCTGTTTAACTTGAGTGTATGAATGACTTTCTACCGGAACCCTATCCGGGAGACCTTGTTTGATTTTCAAGACATATAACAATATATCGGAGGATAAGTGATAATAGGAATAAGATAAATATTGAGCATTGAAGGAATTCGATCACAAACAAGATTTCAAAACATGTCCTAGGATTGATGTATAAGATAATTTGGTGTTTTTTCGCCTACATCATTTGAAAGCTAATATAATGGTGGTACTGTGATAGTGGTATCATTCTAACCGCCAGTGCCACCTTCCACTTAGTAAGTGAACTTGTTGAGTCAAAAAGCTTGTTTCACGTTCGTTTATACGAAGAGGATGTGGCATCTTCATTCGTTTTTGCTGGCGTTGTTGTCGCATTAAGCTCCATTCCAGTTTAAGTACCAATCGGTCAGATTCCCATCAAAAATTATTTATGTCATGCTAAGTTAGAAGACTCCACCAATAAGAAAATAAATGTGTAAGAGATGATGTATTTTCGTAATGTTCACTCACGCCCGGACAGATTTCATTCGGGTTGAAATCGACTAGTTAAATAACCTCAAGAAATTGCGTTTGATAAGTATTATAGTTCCTGTCAAAGACATAAATAAGCAGGTTAGGCTTCCGTGTTTAGAGGATAATCGTTTGAAAGACCAGTGGAGTCTGTGATTGCAAGTCACATAACTTTAAATACATTCGGTAGATTAGTGTAGACAATAACCTCTTTCTCGCCGACATCAACGTTCGGTACAATTATCGTCGATATGCTACTTAGAGTTTTTCCCTGCAACTCAAACCTGAACTCAGATTAATCACACTGCGATCAGCTACTGCTGGTGTGGTTATACACGACTGTAGCTTCTTTTGCAGTACATGTTTGGACTAGCGATATTGTCTCATGTAGGGGCAGGTTGGAAGAAAGTTAGGGGCGGCCAAACCAAAACGTGGCACAAATCCATGAAGCTCCTGACAACTGGACTGAGCCATGTCGGTAGGTGTAGACTACCCGGGTGGGGTCTACTAGAAGATAGTAACCGATGATTAGAGACTTTGTATGGCATGGCTTAAAATTGTTTGCAATATCACAGATGCATCTATACTTTATTTTTCTCGTTTTTTTAAATTGATTCCGCTGGAATTATACCCCTCGAATAAGCTCGAATACTAATCTTTTTGATTACTGCTGATAATTTTACTACCTCTACTACTTTGAGATTTGGACTGATAATTCTATCTGTGTGCTAATGTAGTATGCCGACTTGAAATGATGTACGAAACTAATTTCTACGTTGCTGCTAACTGACTGACCTGTTCGGATTCTGGTAATGTTCTGATTTACAGCATTTTTAACGCACGTTTCAGTGGCTAAGAGATACATTAGCCCGATTCAGCTACAGCTTCTATTAAAACCAGATATCAAACCAAACTAGGAGCAGTTTAGTCGGTCTGCTACTCCAGTAATATTGACCAGACTGACCTCTTCATCACTGGTAATGATTGATCCAGGCAGATTGCAACTAGTGGAGAAATGAGGAAAGCGTTGGAGATGGATAAGACACAAATTGCAGAAATAACCTAACTGTATCACAAGGCAAGCCCTAACTTGAAACCCTTAGGGCCAAAAGAAATGAGGTAGACCAAATGACAGAGTGATTCGATAGCTTGAGACAGACATGCGAAGGATGAATAGCAATTAGGAAGAACCGGGAAGGAGCGCCTAGGACTGAGTAGGTTGGAGAATATTGTTTTGCAGCCGACGCTCCATGAGGGGTGACAGCTGTTAGTAAGTAATAGTAGTAGTAGACTCGACAGTTTTATATGATCTATAAATTGAAGGTAGTCCCTTCACCATCCTCCACTTGAAAATACCAAGTCCGTTATTGGTGGGCTACAAAATTATAGGATAAGCAATTAATGCCGAATTTCCTGTTTGTTTAGTTTTCAGTTGATGTAGATCTTATAGTGAATCAAATTTGTTTTTCCCTTCCGTCTATAGATTAGTATTTTATTCATCAAGTAAAATCTAAAGTAATTTGACGTGTATTGTCGTGAATTTAACTGTAAGCTTCCATATTATCGTAGACGATCCAATTCAATTAACCGGGACTGTAGTTGTACCGATGACCAGTTTGTTTGAAATTGGCTATTTAAACCTTAAGCCAACAGTTTAATGATTGATAGTGTACTCCAAAGTCTAACTTTATGTGGTAACCTTTACTTATCACCGGTATATTTCATTCAGGCGTCGTGTGTCAAAATAATTTCTTTCTTTCTTCACACTTTTGTCACAGGTTTCGGAATAGTCATTTGAATCACGTAACACAAACAATGGAAATTCGACACTAGTTCTCCAGCAAGTGATTATTATTCATCCTATCACTGTAAATATTCTCAGGTAAGTCAATCATTCAGTCATTATTCCTAAAATAATGTTTCTATGAACGTTACCTAATTGAATGGAAATTAGATATCCAATGATTTTATGAAAACAGGAATATTTTACTACCTTCATTTGACAATGGAGTTCTCATATAAGCTTTATATTAGTTATTTTACTATGTATACATTTGCCTATCCTACTACTTAAATTTAAAAGATTCTGTGTTAAAGTGCAGTATTTGTCCGATGACCAACAACTAAGCGTGTTTTAGATAAGTTGGCATAAATTTATAAGCGACTCAAAAAATTCTGTTTCTCATAGGTTCATTTTATGAAGATAGAGACTTATGTTCTTGTAACTGAGTTTATATTCTAGACTGAAAAGTGATAATCATACTGAGAATAACTTTGGGATAGATCAATGTTTCTCATTGTCCTGTTACACGTAATTGTTAAGTAAAGGTGTTTGAACATATTTTAATGGATTTAATAGCTCAAGATTTCTACTGCATAAAAAGTACGTACACACACCATTTACTAAAGACTAGTTTAAAATTATATACTGTTGATTAGGTACAGATAATCATACCATTTAAATGACCTAATTAGCTGTCCCGACCAAAGCTGCTACCTTGACGTAGTGGTCGGGCTTGCCTGTCGTGATGACTCAACCGAGCTATATAGGCTGGAAAATATGTTCCTGAAGGTTCTACCATGCCAGGCAGGTCGATTTGAGAACTATGAGACTAAACGCAGCTACTCAAGGTCTGAGGACGAAGTCGTACTGCTGACTGCAGAGGGGTGTGACAGCAGTAAGGTGTTTCCCTATGACAACCAGTATCTGCAGCGATGCTGCTCTCTCACAAGAAAGGAAGGGTTAGAAAAGGTCGACCCTAAAAATGTCACACCTCACCCTACCTCACGGATTTCCGTCTCCTTGGGTAAGGGTGCCCACTGAGGGCTTTTAAGAGCGGAGCTAATACTCAAAAACCTTACATAAAAAGGCCATGCGTGACCGGCCTCAAGCTGTTGTCCCTAGGACTCTGCGATCACGCTCCCAGGTCTCTAAGAACAACACTAATCTATCTTCCTATTCAGGTCTCTCAAGAAACGACCTTCCATGGTGTGGGCAGCCGGGAAGTGACAACCGCCCTCATACCCGTAACAGCATACGAGACCGAATTGGTCGAAATCAAATCCTTCCTACACCTAATTAGCTGTATGATCTAACTTTTTTAAGTTGTATAGTGACCTGTTAATTTATTTATCAGCTGTTATAGTTCATTAGATTTTAACTTTCTCTGCTAAATACTATTCGAATATCCGATCGGTATCCCTACATGAGTTAATTTTAATGATTTATTATGATTGATTGGAAACACATTCAAGTATCTATTCATAATCGGTAGCATTAATACGCTTGTAGATAGACAGGTCTTTAATCAATAAGTGTAATCTATTAGGTTGGTTGTTTGCAAGGTTTTTATCAATCTTGTATACGTTGAATCATTCTGCCCTACACACCATTCCCTTTTAAATCGGCAATGTAATAGCATTTCTAGTTTCCTCGAACCTACATATATATATATATATATATATATATTCATGAAACTGTTTTATAGGGTTTTAGAGAGAGAGAGAGAAGTTGTACAAACTGTTACATTTTATTTTCGTTATTATTTCTTTCTTTATTTAGAATTTCTCTCTAATCAATTATTTTTATCAGAAGATTTATTTTTATGCTACTTATAAAATGAGTAAGAAAAAATTATATGTAGCTCATTCTATGGAGGAGTTGAAAAAACTATCAAAAATCAACATCAAATCCAATGTACCATCAGTGTTACAACGTGAAATGTCTTTATTAAGATGTCGAGCTAATGAAGTTTGGGAACATGATGAAGAACGTGCCTATGTATTATTTATGAAATATTTTGAATATTATGAAAAATTAAAACGTGTAACAGGTAATAAATGCTCTGTAAGTTATGATTGTTTAGTAATTATTGCATTTTTCATATAAAGACAATGTTGAAAAATGAATTACTCTCTTCAATTGAACGTACAGAAATTTTACATGATAGTTTGAAAGCTAGATATGAAGAATTAAATCGTCAAAATGTATCGAATGTAGAAAAAAACACTGAACTGGAACAACAAAATCACAAACAACCAGGTAATGAATATTTTTTTAAAGATAATATAGATTTGTTTTTTTATTTTTGTAACTATTAGATAAATCATCCAATCCAATCAATTCATCTTGGATACAAACAAATGAATTAGCAGGTCTTATTAAAAAACAACATAATTTTTTACTGATTGATATTCGTTTAAAAAATGAATTTGAACAATGTCATATTGCATTTGATAATATTATCAATTTACCTTATGATTTTATAAAACGTGGGTAAGTAATCAAGATGCAATTATTATTTCCTTATTATATTCATTCAATTGAGGTATATTATTATTGATTAACGCCATACATGACGTTTATTTGTATTTTTAAACAGAAATTTATATGAACTTTTTGAAGTAGGTATTTTATTTATATAATCTTTGATTTGTTTTCATGAACACTATTTTTTTAATTCCTTAAAAAAACGATAGTTCTTATCATTAACTCGATTGTTGATCAAATGACAAAAATTCAAGGAATATTACAAAACATTGTTATGTTTTAATTTTTTTTACACACTTTTAGGTCTTGTTGCCAAGTTTTTTTTTTTTGAAAATTCATATTCTTCATACTTTATGATAAGATTATTGATTAATTAATGTAGCGTATTAGTCAAGTAGTGATATATCATCTATTCAAATCCCAAGTCTCATTTTGTTGTTAGGTATTCTTCATCGCGGATTATCTCTTGAAGGTCCTGAATCCAACTCCTGGTGGGGTGGTGGACGCTCACTTCTGAGAAATGTTATATTGGGACGAAACAATTGTCTGATGCTCCCTGGTTTTCAATAGTATCTCGAACGCAATCAGTATATGATAGACACAACCCAAGAGTTAAAATAATCTCTAAAAAACCCTTTCAGATAAATAGGCTGTATCCTGAAAGTGCTACCGAATTCTGATGAATAGAGCCTTTTAGATATTTTTTCTGACAATTTTAATCTGCATGTGAAAATGCGAATTCGGCTTCCTAATAATGGCATTCCTTGTTTCCTTTTCTCACTGTCCACGATCGTTACCTATTGTATACTCACATTTTCGACTACTAATGATCAATAGCAATGACAAACCAAGTTTAGGCAATATTTGTAATCGTTTTGATTGTTTAGGGGTTTTGGTAATGGATCGATGCATGGGGTACTGCAAATTTGAGTTGTTTTTGATTGTGTTAATTGAGTTGACCAGTTTAATTGCTTCACAGTCGTGGCGTACACAACACATACTTTTTGTGTAAATTAGTGATGCCGTTTGTCTAATCAAATGAAAATCAGTAAAGGAATTTTCCAGTTATTAACTGGATGAATCGATGTCACGTGCTTGTGTTTGAGCCATACGTTCATCTTTAAACCATCAAGTTGTTTCTATTAATTAATAATTTAAATTTCTTTTTACTTACTCATTGATGCTATGGGTTTTGTTCCTACTTGAGAACACTTCTGCTTTCAGAATTAATAAATTCTCACTAAAACCTATGATAGCTCCTCTCTAATAGATTGCGTTACGTTTTAAGGGTAACCAGTCGATCAAAGCTTATCAACAAGAAACCTTTATGGTTTTCACTAATTCTTGTCACAATCTGCCAACCAAGGAGCGAATATTGTACTCAGTATTTGGCTCTTTATTGTTCTACAGCTATGAAACATGGACTATAAAAGTGGTAGGCATGAGTTGATTGCAGGTATTTCGTCATTGGTGTCTTTGAAACATTGCTCATGTATAACAAGACCACCAGTAGAGTAATACTGAAAGTTATGAGTAAGCTATTAGGTAAAAAACAACCATAGTAATGAAGCTATAACCCCTTTTCAACTAGGGTGGCTAAGATATGTATACATGTCTGCAGCCATTACCTACCCCAATGAACAATGTCGTCTTACTTAGCAATAGGTCACAAAATGTTAAGCACACATAATCTGAAACAGTATAAATTCGTTAATTGTTGGTCTAAGCAAAGATCCAAGCTTCCTAAATGCGGTTAACACTATATTCATAATTAACATTGAAGACATTGAAAACTATGAGTGAAAGTCAGCCATAGTTGCTTGATTGTATTGATTCACGAACTTCATCTAGATTTTGAGTTCAATATCATTCTGCCCTTTTCAGTTTTTTTTCTTACATTGGTTTCTTTTATATTAGAATTTTTTGTGTTTAACTTTCCATTTTTCTCTTTCTCTCATCTTATTTACTTCTCGCACTACATTGATAATGGGGTGCTTCGTTTTGGATCCCATATACAGTTACTATTGAATCCTACACTTCATATAATTGACTGAATGATTTGATATGATGTTTTCCTCATTTAATAAAACTATAAAAGTAAATAACATTTATCTTCATTTCCATCGTATGATAGTAGGTCATAAAGAATAAATGGACAGGATAAAGTGTTCAGTATTCCATCCACTTTTAATTTGACTTGACAGTTATTCAGTGTAATATTCTTTGTAGTATTTGAGCATTTATTTGGTTTATGATATCATTGTAGCGTGTATTTAGCATTAATCCTGCACAAAATCCAGTTTTTGTATTTCACCTATTTCGGTTATACTTGATATTCGTTAACTAAGTAAGTGTCAGTAAAATCAATATATAAGTAAGTGTATTTAGTGAAAGGGATTGCAGTGTTGTATTTTTTAGAGGCTGAATAAAATCGTCATCTGTTGTTAGTCTTATCTTCGTCTTATTGCCTTACGAAACTCGATGTTTTCCTGTTGCAAGTATCACTTGTTTTTTTTCAATTGTTCCAAATCAAAAATAGATGTTGGCATGGTTTCTTGATTTTATCACCGTTGATAACGTGTTAAAAGCAGTTTTGAATAAAGTATTCATTAGTAGTGTAAATTCGTTGCAATGAAAAATACCTTTCAATATATGGATGATATTGTCTTACTGTGAGATGCTAATACGACAAGTTATTCATATCTCATTCAATTAGTTGACAATTAAGTATCCTTAAGTTAAGAAATATGTTTTTGCATTTTCAAACTACAAGTTATTTGTGCAAGACTGAAGAGTTTTACCTACACTCGCTTTTTGTGTTAGTCCATTGGAAATAGTTGATAAGTATGTATAAGTAGCATTTATTCTTTGTGTTCTCTCAAATCCTAGTCTTCTGGGTTCTTCAACACCTCTACATTTGTTTTCCTAAACTTATCTCACTGAATCATACTTCTTGAATAATATCTTCTAATCCTAACCTCTCCAATTACTTCTAATACCTTTACTACCTCTTCTACTATTGGATTTGAATTGACAATGGCGTCTCAGTGCTGATGTGGTATGGCAACATGAACTGATGTACTTACGTACGAAGTTCTACGTTGCATCTGACTGACTGACTCTTGAATGCCCCATTTCAACTCAATATATATCATAAATAAAAAAAAATGATTCAATGACTCTAAACATTATTTGTAAAGGTGTTAATCATGCTACTGTTTTCTTCATCAAACTTATAAACCTTTTAGTAGGATAGAATAAAATTTACTCTAATAAATGTTTGTTTGTTTAAACTACAATTTTGAATACACACCGGCTGTTTATTCGTTTATTGATTTTGTAACTTTTCCTTCTCTTACTTATTCAAGGTTTCACGTGCCACATTATTTTGGTGCCCTATTCTATTATGCCTGAATGTTTTATAAACAGATAAGCAAAATACTACTGATTTCTCGGTGTGTGTGTGTGTGTGTGTGTGTGTAGAAGAAATAACATAATTCTAAAGTAACATAAACAACCTTAGTAGTGTTATTCTCTCAAAGCTAAATACTTCGATTGCGGAGTTTGTTTCATTGTTATTCTGAACTAAAGCTATCGGCTCCTATTTCATGTAGAAGTGAACTTTTCATTTATTCCTTAAAGAGTGTTTGTTATATCAGTTTGTTTTGATGACCTTGTTTTTGAATTGATCGCCCTCTATGATTGACTGACTTATTTCGTGTGGTTGGATGTCAATGTATTTATAGATGACCAATTGATTTCAATTTCATGTTTCTAGAGGCTCTGGTATTTTCAAAGTCTCCTAAACCTAGAATTTCATAGTTGTTCTATGTGTATTGTTGATAGTAGTGACATAGCCATAACATATTGCTTCAGTCTGCTAATCTATTGTGTTCATCTATGTACATTTTGTCAGTTGTTCAGGTTGTTCATGGTTTTTTCTTTTTTTTTTCTTGTAAAAATTTTTTAGTACTACAGTTAATGATATCTCTATGTATTTACAAAAGAATAATTTCTTTAAAAAACTTTGGGATTGTCGATCTAAATTCGATGGTATAATATTAATGGATGAAAATGGATTCGATTCTGATCAATGCGTTATCAATAAAAGTCATCCGTTGCAAATTCTTAAAGATGCTATTGTAAAGGTATGATAAAATCGTATTTCAACTTAATTATTTTTTCTATAATAGAAATAACCTTATCCTCGTCTGAATTTTCAGGAGTGGACCTTTTACCAGGTGGCTCGCTTATTGACTTAGAATATGCCGATGACATTGTCCTACTTGGTGAAGACGCTGACAAAATGTAGAGTCTTCTGACCACCCTAAGCAACAATGCAAGCATGTTCGGGATGCGGCTTCCCCCCTCGAAATGCAAAATGTTGCTTCAAGATTGGGTTTCATCGGCATCTGAAATAGTGATAGGGAGTCAAGTAGTCGAACGTGTAGACCGCCTCACTTACCTCGGAAGTCTCATCAGTGCTGACGGCCTGGTGACTGACGAAATCTCAGCACGGATACAGAAGGCTCGATTGGCTTTTGTCAACCTGCGTCTCTTATGGCGTAGGCGAGATATCCGTTTGCTGACTAAAGGACGAGTGTACTGTGCAGTAGTTCGCTCCATCTTACTTCATGGCTGTGAAACATGGCCAGTGAAAGTAGAAGATATTCGTAGGTTACTGGTTTTCGATCATAGGTGTCTTCGAAGCATTGCTCGTATATCCTGGGACAACCGAGTAAGCAATGCTGTCGTTAGTAAACGAGTGCTATGTAAGGATGGCAGATCAATCGATGAAGTGGTGAAACTTCATAAGTTGAGGTGGTTGGGACATGTGTTGCGTATGCCTAACCACCGACTGCCTCGTCGAGCTTTGTTTTGAAGTGTAGGAGTAGGTTGGAAGAAAGTTAGGGGCGGCCAGACCAAAACATGGCAGCAGTCCATGAAGTCATTGACGGGTGGACTGAGTCATGTCGGTAATTGTCGACTACCTGGTTGGGGTCTGCGAGATGATAATAATCGATGGTTAGAGACCCTGAATGACATGGTTCAAAACCGTCCGCAGTGGCTCAGGTGCATTTATTCATTGTGTTCTCTCAAATCCTAATCTTCTGGGTTCTTCAACACCTCTAGTTTTGACTTTTTAAACTTATCTCATTGAATCATACTTCTTGAATAATATCTTCTAATCCTAACCTCTCCGATTACTTCTAATACCTTTACTACCTCTTCTACTATTGGATTTGAATTGACAGTGGCGTCTCAGTGCTGATGTGGTATGGCGACATGAACTGATGTACTTACGTACGAAGTTCTACGTTGCATCTGACTGACTGACTGACTTATTTATTTTTAACAGTTTTATTTTGTACGATGAAAATAATCTACACACTGAAATAAGCAAAACGTTTGTTTTTAGTTATTTAAATGTTTTATCACTCATGATATTTATCATAATTGTGATAAGATTTATGTTTTGTTACGCATATTTGCTGAATTGATAAATGAAACTCTCATCGATTTTTGTATGAATCATTGATATTGAAATTATATATGTATATATGGCATATAGCTAGCTACTTTTCAATGCATGCAATATGTTGCTTACACTTGGGAGTATTGGTTTTACAATACATAGTAGATGTTTGAATGACAGATTGAATCGAATATTTAATATTCTATTTTCTCTAATCCAGATTTAATTCAGATATGTTTTTCGTTTAAATTTTAACTGTAGGCATGTTGTAGTATGTATATCGTTAACGCTACTTGCTCAAGTGATATGTTTAATAAGATGGTAGTAGCATGTAGTCACTAAGTTGAAATTCGATAATTTTACCTTATCAAAACATCTGTCAGCGATTTGATCGGATCATCATACTGTAATGCATTTAGTAATTATCCATTTTGTAGGCCACGCCTTTCTATCGAAAAATAACAATATTCATCTCAAGCAGTAATATGGTTGAGATTGATTAGTAAGCTTCCTATTGGTATATTTAAACTCTCTTCTAATCTGATTCATCAGGACCTTAAACCTTGATTAATCTTCTCGTAAATGTCTAAAGTAATCCAAGGATGATTTTTAACCATATGTTATCAGCTTTAGTTTCATCGCCTAAACGTATTACTACCCTTCTAGTTTTTTGAAGATCAAGATTATTGACGAGAGTCTGGATGTTAGTTTTTAAGTTAGTCTTCAAGAATATGCAATATTCGTACCTAACTTTTATTTATGCTCTTACCTGCCTCCAGATGATTTGGTACTGTCAAGAGTGTGTACATAGGGTCCGGGATCCTATTGGAACAAATGGCGTATGGACTTACTGTTGGTCACTGTCTACCATAGGACTCCTTAAGTTGTTTCACTGCATTGTTGATTAAACTTTTGGGTCAAAGGCTCAGGGTATGGTCCACTGCAAAAGCCCCATGCCTTTGTCCCAGAAGTACCCCAGCCTACTCACCAATTCAATAATTTGTGCCCCTTTGTACCAATGTTTGTATTTAAGTGATAATAATAATTATAATATTAATAATAATAGTAATAATAAGGAAGCAGTTGATTATGAACAATTTGATCTCGTGTGTTGTTACGGGTATGAGGGCGGATATCATTTCCCGGTTGCCCACACCGTGGAAAGGAGCTTCTTCAGGAACGTGAAAACGAAGGTAGATTAGTGTCGGTCTTAACGACCTGGAAGCATAACCGCAAAGTCCAGGGGACAACTGCTTGAGGCCGGTCACACAAGGTCTTTTTATGAGTTGTTTTTAAAGTGTTAGCTCCGTCCTTTTTAAAAGCCCTTACTACTGGAGACGAAAATCCGTGAGGTAAGGTGAGGTGCAGCATTTTTTAGGGTCGACCTTTTCTAACCCCTTCCTTGCTTGTGAGAAAGCAGCATCGCTGCAGATGCTGGTTGTCCGAGGGAAACACCTTACTGCTGTCACACCCCTCCGCAGTAATCAGCAGTACGACTTCGCCCTCAGACCTTGAGTAGCTGCTTTTAGTCTCATCGTTCTCCAATCGACCTGCCTGGCATGGTTGAACCTTCAGGAACATATTTTCCAACCGATATAGCTCGGTTGGATCATCACGATAGGCAAGCTCCACCACCACGTCAAGGTAGCAGCTGCGGTCGGGAATAATAATAATACAAATAATAATACTCTTACGCGATAGTTCTTGAAATTACATCTAAAGTATAAATACTGTGAATTTATTTGTTAAATTCTTGATATTATCGTACAAGTTTCATTTCCTATTTGATTGTAGTGGGATGCAGGACAAGCTATTACTGTTGAACCGAGGATACTGATTATGGGAATGAAAGATTTTCGCATGCGTTATCCTCCACTTCTTCTTAAAAAACTCCCATCATCTGATCAAAGAGACTCTAAACAATCAAACTTTAAACCTGAAGGTAACCATTGGGAATTTATTAATTTCGTTATGTATTTTCCTTTATTTAGATTTTGTCGTGCATATTTCACTTTCAAATTGTTGTTTATTTTTCATATTATATCTATTCACATCAAACAGAACTCATATTGAACAAATATTTCAGATTAAATTTATTTACTGCATGACTTTATTATATCAGTCGAAATTAAACACAAGTCCTAGAATAAGTAATAAATTTTCTGAATAGATATTTTACTGGTTATAAGTTCAAATTAATGTTATTAAATCAAACATTGATAACATCATTGCATAAATTAATGTTATTATCAGTGATAATAAATATATTGATCGTGGAATATTGTGATCTAACTGAAGTTAGACATGTAAACTATCGGGTCCAAACTTAATGGTCTTTGGATGAATCACTCGTTGAAAGATTTGATTGTCCTGGTTTCCATCTGTATTAGAGTCCTAAGTGCTCATTAATGACGATCTCGATAGAAGGACGAATTAGACATCTAATGTGCTATCATTCTTGGTTGTTTTTCAGCTGAATTCAGTAAGTATCTTTTAATGGTTAGTTTTCTCAGTCACGTGATTTGTCACTCAATAAAGTCGAATGTTACTCTCAGGTCAAGGAATAAAATCGATTTATCCTTGACAGTTTGATAATAAACATGTATTATATATTTTAACTGAATCGCTTAATTATGATATTTTCATTGTAAATTCTTAGAACACCATAAAAATGAATTTAAAATATGAGACTGAAATATTTGCACCCATTTTTTTTTTTAAATTTATCGATAATCTTGTCATGTTCGTTCATATCACCCTAACTAATGATTTAGCTCTCACTATATTGGTTATGCTTGCGTAATTTGGTTTTATCCTCACATTATATTCACCTATTAACAGATTTAAATCACAACCAATTATTAATTCGCTTCAGTTACTATTTAGCTAATAACTGTTTTTTTTCTCGGTTAATTGACGTAATATTACGTAATATTATGCAATTTTTTCCTTGAAAGCTCCTACATTCCAATATCCTGACTTGAATAGCTGTGAAGAACCATTACCTATTGTTAATCTGGCTGATTTATTAGCTTCTCAGAGTCAAGATCCCACATTATCGTTTAAAAGTATACAAAATGGACTTGCCGTAGTGAATAATGGAACTAATTCTGTATTTAAACGTCCACTAGCACCTAAACCATCCGCATTCAATAATCGTGTACAATATACTCCTAAAATGACATCCAATCACTCTTCAGAAATATCCCTTCACAACATCAGACAAATTAACTCTTCGGTAAGTATATTACACTATATTCTTTTTTTAAATATAATTCTGATTAATTATTATAGACACGTTTAAATTACTTGTCGTGATAGGGAGTGAAGTAGTCGAACGTTTTAACCGCTTCACTTATCTCGGAAGTCTCATCAGTGCTGACGGCCTGGTGACTGACGAAATCTCAGCACGGATACAGAAGGCTCGATTGGCTTTTGTCAACCTGCGTCTCTTATGGCGTAGGCGAGATATCCGTTTGCTGACTAAAGGACGAGTGTACTGTGCAGTAGTTCGCTCCATCTTACTTCATGGCTGTGAAACATGGCCAGTGAAAGTAGAAGATATTCGTAGGTTACTGGTTTTCGATCATAGGTGTCTTCGAAGCATTGCTCGTATATCCTGGGACAACCGAGTAAGCAATGCTGTCGTTAGTAAACGAGTGCTATGTAAGGATGGCAGATCAATCGATGAAGTGGTGAAACTTCATAAGTTGAGGTGGTTGGGACATGTGTTGCGTATGCCTAACCACCGACTGCCTCGTCGAGCTTTGTTTTGAAGTGTAGGAGTAGGTTGGAAGAAAGTTAGGGGCGGCCAGACCAAAACATGGCAGCAGTCCATGAAGTCATTGACGGGTGGACTGAGTCATGTCGGTAATTGTCGACTACCTGGTTGGGGTCTGCGAGATGATAATAATCGATGGTTAGAGACCCTGAATTGAATTGACAATTACATCTCTGTGCTGATGTGTGGTATGGCAACATGAACTGATGTACTTGCGTTCGAAGTTCTACGTTGCATCTGACTGACCTGTCGTTTTATGGCCATTAATTACTCGACCTGACCAACAATTAGTATGTGTTCATTGAAATGGCTTAGTGAAGGCAGTACTCTATATTCAGTATTTCATTATTTCTTGTGAGATATTTTAGGATTTATATTCCTTACTTTTGAAAAACTAAACCAAATCAAAAATCCAGAAAGAATTTATTCTTGTGAATGGTGATTCCATGCTAGTTGATGTCTGAAATCATCAAACACTTCTTACTGATCTTTATGAAATGTCCGATGTATAATGACCGGTACATCGGATTATCCAGCCACATTTAACTAATTATTGAGTAAACTTAAGTCACAACTTAGAAAGTAAACCATT